>UZAF01018937.1:8579-28307 GCA_900617895.1 Haemonchus placei
GGGTATATACATATTATATTACTTATATATTATATTATAACATGACTGGATGAAGGGGGAGGCCAGGACAAGTCGGCCAGAGCCGATACGATGGGCAATCCACGCAGAGCTAGACGCTCGAGATGTGTAGAGGCCAAGTTGCCGGCATCTGGCTCGTTTTATAGTGGCCCTCTGTAACGTCCGTGAACAGGTGCTCTCGTCCAGCTGGCGGTCGGGCAACGAGGATACGTCATAGGCCCATTTGTCGGCAGCAGACCTATCAGATAATAGGCCCATCGGGCCCGTCTGCTGTGTAGCGGTATAGAGATACAAACAGATTATATGAATAATCTATCTTTAATACATTATATAAAGGAATACAAGACGAAGGATAGGAATGGAAGCGATGGGCTGTGTGTAGTAGAGTCGACGTAACAACAGCAGCAGCCTCGTTGTTTAAAACTTGCCCATTATATACTGATCCAGTGTAGTGCGACAGGTGGCCTCGGCTGGCGAGGATACGACAGGCCACTGTTATATAGTGGCCCAGTGTAACGTCCGTATCTTGATTCAGGATGCCTCGTCCAGATGGCCGTCGGGTAGCGAGGGTACGACGCTGTTCATAACGAAGATGGGTGCGAAAGACAATATGGATACCCTCTGTACGAGTGAAATGATGAAAAGTGGTTCCGTGGATTCGAAGAAGCGAGAAGGCGGGTCTGTGCTTATCCCGACGAAGTGGGAAGAGAAAAGCGTGATTAGAGTCCCTTCGTGAGTTATGCGACCCTGCCCATACAATGGGGGTAGAATGAGTACGAGTTACTAGAGAGGTCGTCATCAACGACAGTTCAGATTCTCGAAATAACTGTGTAGTTCTCCTTCGCAGGCTATTGGGAAGACATCCCTACGATTGAAATGGGAGCAGAAAGTACTACTTATACCAAACTGCTGATCAATTCAAGGCGTTTATTTTTCAAAGAAAAAAACATGCCTTCAGAAATTAGGCGTCGAACATGTGATTCAGGACGGAATTGCGGACATTTCTTTTGTGCTCCCGGATCTCTGGTTCGGCGAACTGTACCGTGCTGGGTTCAAAGATGCACGATCGATTCGCTATTACTCGGATAGGCCGTTTGGTCGCCTCGGTTAACACCATTAATGCGATCTGTCGTCGTGGACCCCACCTATTAGTTGCGAGTCAGTCAACAACTATGATACCGTCGGCATTCAGCCAAACACTTGCCAAAGAGCTGCCTCAGAATCCTTATGAGGTATGGGTTGGAACTGAACTTTTTAGTTTTTTGTTGTTTATTGTGTCGGTATTGATATTTGTTTGTGGTCGTTTACATTTTAGGTTGCCGTACTGCATTTGAATTCGCTCCAGTCCAATGCCATTACCCTTCAGAAGTTACGACAAAAACGCAATATTCTACAAGAAACAAACATTCCCAACACAATCTTTTTCCTGAACAAATGTGGAATTGAAGTGAGGTCAAGTTGGTGAGTGTGGTCGTTGAAACGACGTCTCGAAACTATTTTCGCTATTTCAGTTGAATCAACTGGATGGATTGAATATTATTCATGTGAGTGGCACAAAAGGCAAGGGATCAACCTGTGCATTTGTGGAATCCATTCTGAGAAGAGCAGGATACCGAACTGGATTGTACACGTGAGTTGTGGAGTTTTTCTATGCACTTTCAATAGCTACATCCAATTTGATGACCTTCAGCATTCATTTTTACATGCTAAGAGTGGCAGCTCACAGCTCCGGACTGATAAGGCGCGAGCAAAGTGTTCACTGGTGCGATTGGCGATTTTGTAGACATCGCAAGCTGAAGTAAAGTAATGGGCGCGTAGCGTGATGTCTAAATCGTTTTCAAGAACAAGCAAAGAAATGTAATTGAATTAATGTGGTTTTTAAACCACGCAGGGTAAGTATCGAGCCTACTTTCGAAAGTTATTGCTATCAAGTAAGGCACATTTATCAAGGAAATCGGCATAGGGAAGAAGAAATGCCGAATAAATTTTGCAAAGCACCATTATACATATATAATATAAATAAATATATATGCAAAACACAAATGAATATATACAAAGAACAAGGTTCATTATATGCGAGCAGACCCATGTTAAGTCGATATAGATTTATGGCTGCCAGTTGTCACTCACCGACCCCCGGGGAAAAGGCCATCATTGTTGAAACTTCACATTACCAACCTATGTCACATTACTTAAATTATCACCACAATGTTGTCTATTGAGGCTAGCCATAGTTCAATAGGTGGTGTTGGCAGGGAGGTTGGTGAAACACGAAGTTTTTTACTGATGGATTGATTATCTGCTAATGTTGCAATAAGATCGAATATTGATCGAATACTCTTATGCACTAGTGGATGAGCGCAGTGTTAATTGTATATAATTGTGTTTTCGGAGTCAAATATGGTTGTTTCATAGCTGAGTCCACTATCGATGGGTCGGTGTTGATTCTCTGCATAAATGAAGTCTCTAGAATACCATTTTAATTGTGCACTGTTTTAACATATACATTCATCTTGACCCCATTTCTTTTTTTCTCATGAGAGTTTTTGCGAGAACCGGTTTCGAATGAGGGGAGCCTTTCAATCTAGAAAGGACAGGTACCTTGGTAAAGTAATTTCCGTTGAAAAGAGCCCATTGAGTATAGTCTTGAAAAGTACTGCGTTACTCAGTGACATAGTAGTCTATCGGAGAGCCGTCAAGTAAATAGATTCGTGTCGTTGATCCACTTGTATTGCAAAATGTGCTTTGCTGTTTTGTGGTTACTCATTTGGAAATAAGTGAACGGGCCTTAGTGGTTAACAGTTTAACTTTAGAGTACATTCTCTTGTTCATCTTTCCCATTTCTCTTTTGAGCGGTCCAAATTACATTTCGAAAACTATTTATACCAGATTCGTGTCTTCAGGTCACCTCATTTGGTCACAGCTCGAGAGCGAATTCGTATCAATGGGAAGCCTATCAGTGAAGCGTTATTTGCCAAACATTTTTTTACGATTTATGATAAATTAAAAAAGGCAAGTCACACATACTCCAGTATATTTCAATCCTAGGAAACTTTTTTGCAGGATGAGGACTTGGATGGAATGCCAGCGTATTTTAAGTTTCTCACTCTTCTTTCCTTCCATGTGTTTCTTGAAGAATCTGTTGATGTAGCTATTGTTGAGGTGGGAATTGGTGGAGAATATGACTGCACGAACATTATTCAGTTAGTTTTTCCTTTTTTGTGTTTTTCCCTTCTCTTGGCTATGTTTTATTTTTTTTCTCTTATTGTGCCCATGCCTCGCAACCAGTTCTGTTTGAATGAGAAGTTTCTCGGCAGCCTCTATTTATCTTGTTATGCTCTTCCATCTCCACCACAAGAGAAATGAAGGGTCTTGGGAGGTGTATATCAGGATAGAGCCCCGATGTTTTCGCCTTCATGGCATGTACCAACCCATTATTTTCTGTTTTTCGACGGATAATTTCCGTGCATCTAAACCCTGGCAATATGTTATTTTACTTTTCAAAGCCCTCGTACTGTCACTGAATGAGAACTAATAGCAAATTCTGACTTTTCTTTTTTAGGCACCCCGTCGTGTGTGGCATCTCCACTTTAGACATTGACCATACTTCTATATTAGGATCCACATTACCATCTATTGCGTGGAATAAAGCTGGTATTCTTAAAAATGGCACGCCAGCTGTTATGACCCCTGCTCCGGCTGATGCTCTTGCTGTGATCGAGGACCGTAGTTTGGAACGCGGGGTGAGTTGATTTCAGTGAAGTAAGTACAAAATAAGAGGAATATCTGGAAGGAAAAAAGGAATATCGTTTCACTCTTTCCCTCGCAGCTCTGCTGTTTTTTGTTCCTTTATTGCTCACTTCATCTCTTCTAATAATCAGTTAGAAAGCCTAATTGGCGATTTAGGCTGTCCTCAGGAAAGCTCCACCGTATGAGTCTTACTATTTTGCAACTGGTAGTGTATCTGCTGGGATCGATGGTGAACATCAAAAGGTCAACATTTCATTGGCTTTGCAGTTAACGAGAGCGTGGCTCAAGCGAATGGGACGTGAAGGTATTACATAATTATTTTTTTGTAAAGCTCTTTTTCCTTTGATTCATAAAATTGTTAGCGAATTCACTCCACGTTACAGAGGATGTATATCCGGAAGCATGTGAAAATGAATGGCATATCGGTCAGCCCTTCAATGTTCCACAACTGGTAGTTGAAGGAATAGAGTCATGTCGTTGGCCAGGTAGAAGTCAAATTGTTAACACTGAACGAATCACCTACTACCTGGATGGCGCACATACTCCAAAGAGCATGGAGGTGAATTCTTATTTTGCGTCTTGTCAGGAATGTCGGATGCGTTTCCCATCCTCTATCCATCGTTGAGCACAGTGTACTATTGTAGATGTGTTCGTTGTGGTTCGGAAAAGCAGTAGCGAGAACGCCCAAAATGAAGCGAGTCCTCGTTTTCCATTGCACTGCTGATCGCAAACCATCTACTCTGCTTCCGTACCTTACTGTAAGTAATTTCGATGTTTCGTATTTTTTCCGACGTTGGCCAAACACAAACAGGTGTTTCTTATAGTTTTTTCGAAATGGCTGCACTCCCCAAACTAGATTTCAATGTCAATACCGTGTTTTTAGTGTCTGTTTTCAAAGATGTGATTGTTTTTAGAAGCATTCGTTCGACTATGCACTTTTCTGCCCAACAGCATTGAAGGTATCCCCCGATTTGAAATCTGACCTTACTAATATCAATCAGCCACTGAATGAACAGTTAGTTCGCAGTCAACAGTGTGCAGCAGCATGGAAGGAGTTAGGAACGGGGGTACGTTAGTCTAACAATTTGTAACTTTTTATTTTCCCATTTTTGAATGTAACTTTTAAAATGACATCACTGATGAGGATTTTCTAACACTATTCAGGAAATTTCCGTCTTCGATTGCATCACTTCCGCCGTTGAGCATATAGAACATTTATCAAGAACTGAATCATTGGATGTATTCGTCACTGGAAGTCTTCATTTGGTCGGAGGCGTTTTGTCACTTGTTGAACCGTCAATTGACTAGACTAAAATTCACTTCACCTTCATTCCCATACAGCTTTTGAAGATATCATGACTTGTGATACGTTTGAATTCCATTCCATTTTCACCAAACTTACGGTTATAAATTGAGATTTTTGTTTTCATTCAGATGACTATAGACTTAGGCTCAGGTTGAAGGTTTTTCTGCTTGGACCTCAACTCCTGGAGGGCTCCTTTCAAAGCTATTATTGACAACATTGTAATCGATTTTTCGGTTGTGTGATTAAATTCCTAACTTTAAGAAGGTAATTCTAAATTTGCCCTTAATATCGTGAGAGTTTAGAACTTGTGCAATTATGACGTTGTTAAAATGTATGTTGACTAGTTTGTAGGCGTTACCTCGTTCTTGTCACTTAAAGCATGGTTGTCAGTGTCTTGGAAAAGTTTCAGCACTAGTCCTGAATAAGTTTATTGATTATTAAACTTTGTTGTGTTGTTGTTTTTCAAAGTCTCAGTCTTGAGAATACTATTTGTATGACGGATAAGACGATAGTTCTGAGGTGAAGCCTACTTTCAGTGAACTTCCTATGAACTTGTACTCTATCGGTTTTGCCCCGAATTCCCCTACGTGGTTGTCCAGATGGGATTTTCAATGGCCTTTTTTGAAGTCTTGTACCACACTTCATTGACAGTAGAGAAGGGGATGCTTCAGTGCTATTCGAGGCGTTTTCATGTTTGACACAAGAGTTGTATGAGGTTTGTATTGCTGGTATAATATCAATGCACTACAAAGGACTGCTGCAGTACAGTTAATCCTTGCAATGATTATAGTTACAGTATAGTGATGTCGTGTAGAATGTTGTATAACTTTCAATACAAATCCTGGGAAGTAGGGTTTTTTTCTGAACGCAACACAGATAACGTGGCTGGCAAAAGGAAAAGTTCGAAAGTAGTGGATGTTTATGTCACTGTACATAATCCTTTAACATTTAAACATGACAGAACAGTAGCATTGAGTTTGTCAGGTTAATCTGACGTTACCTTTTTGATCATTAACGAGTGCAGGTGTAGATGTCTGGTCTCTGGTTCTCTGGTGCATTGTTGCAATATAATCGTTCCATTGACCTACAACACCCTAGTCTTGACATAGTATCAACCGCAATAATTGATTACGAAGGAGTTTCTGGCTGGGACAAAATTCCTGGTCAGCCTCAACCGCTCAACTAACCGACCGTCTGTCTGGATGTGAAATACCATGAGCGTCATGTGATTGATATGTGAGGGTTCACTTCTAATCATACCTCGACTATATTGTTTTGACTATTCCATCAAGCAGTAAACCTCATTTGTAGCTGTGGTCCCGGTGGGGATGGAAGGTGATGAAAGGTGGAAGCTGGCTCGTACGCAGGTGGGGTCCTTCCCCAGTTACTGAACTGAGCTTACTTGTCAAGTAGTTCCACTGTGAGTCTATGCGTGTTTCAGGAGCAAATGAGTGCCCCATCGGCAGGTGAGTCCTTCAGGGAGTACTGTATTTTCGCAACTATTGTGAACATTTCAGAAACTCTGCATCCAGTACCTCTGTCTCCATCATTACGTGGGGATTCTACCGCATCAGAATCTCTCGAAGTGTTGCAAGATGACCAGGTTCACGATGAAGAACTAAAGGTTGTCCCCTTGCTGTGTGACTTTTGGAAATCTAACTTCTAAATGATTGTTACAGATCATACTGGGAACGCTTACTCGTATGGGTGCTCAAAATCAGATGTGGAGCAACAAATTTGTGGCGCTTAATGTGATTGTTTGTTATGTCACTACATACACGACTTACGCTCGATTTTGTTACTTTTTGGATCGTTTTGGCTGTGAGTGAAACGATTTGGAACGTTCGAAAAGTCTTTATCAGATTGCGCCCAAGATCCAGGACTGATAGTAGCTACTTGCGGCGATAATCAATGCCTATTTTTCTCATGCACACCAGTATGAGGATAGGTCCATCGACTTAATTGCCTCTGTTATGCACAGATTTCAAAGTAGCCGGATTGTGGCCCTCTTTTCATGGACACTGAGTGATGGTACGGGAGACGAATGCGGTGATAGTGATTGCCATACGGAATGTAGCACTCCATCGTGTGCAACCGCTCATCAAAAGAAACTTTTTTGTAATGTTAGGAGAGTCAGAATTCCTGACATACTGATACCACTTCCACAATCATAGCACTATCGTTGCTACTGATTCATTTCCCGAGGGTGAATCTTTTCCGATCCGGTCGTATTAGCTATCAACACATGACTTACAAAGTAGCCTCAGATACATTCCTTTTGATGGCCCTCAAGTAGAATATCATCTAGTACGGATGGATTATCAGAGCCTTTTTGTCCTCTCATATGAAGCAGAAAATGTATACGTCAGTTTGTCAATCTGTCTCCTCGTTCGCAAAACTTCCACAATTATGGTAATGGGGTGATATGGGATACACGCCGCCAACTGGATGTGCAATCTGCAGGGAGTAAGTAAGTCATCTTGGCACAGAACCTTTTCGCTACTCCACCACATTCTCACGCGTCCTCGCGCGGCTTCACTGAAAACTGTGATGGCTCAGTAGTGTGGTGTGGAGAGGCGGGAAGCAACCAATTTTGGCAGCAAGGATTAAAAAAAAATAATACTAATTCCTGCTGAGACATTATGCATTCTGTTTCCCCTTGCTCCTATGTCTCTTACTGCTCTATCTCTCATACTTAGAAGAGCGCTAGAAATAAACCATTTCTTTCGTAGTTGGCTCATGTGCTAATTTTTTGATAATTCGTGCCGTTATTTTGCGGCTATCATGCTCGGCGAAAAGGCATTCTAGGAAGTCTGCTTAACATTCAACAGCATCGACGAAGAGGCTGTAAGGTGGTATGCAGCGCCTTCAGTTCCTCCTTCAAAACTACACGGGCTCCCATAGAGACCTCTTCGAAAGCTCATAACAATGAGTTTTCAGAAGTTGTTGTTTTCAGTTATGTTCATTCCCGTATTTCTCGTTTGCTTACTTTTTGTCGGGCTTCCGCTTGTTTACATGGAAATGGCTTTGGGTCAGTTCACAACAATGAACGCGGTACTCGTCTTCAGAAGAATGGCTCCAATAGCCTCAGGTGAACACATGCAGTAATTGTTACACTTGTAGTTAATCGGTGCTGAAGTAGTTATTTTTGTAGGTCTCGGAATATCAATGCTCTTTCTTGGACTCTTGGTTACTGTAATCGATTTCACCTTAATATTCTCGTTGCTCAGTGTCGTAGGAAATTCTATACAAATCAATACTAACGAAATGGCATGGCATCGATGTACGAATAAAGCCGATGGTCAATGTGAGGTTTTATTTTTTTATTTTTTGCAAGCATTTTTTGTAAGTAGCAGCTTGTGCAAGGATGTTCTTTAGCGTGTGTATCAACTTCTTTAATGTCTTGTCCTATACGATACAAGGAAGACTTCATGGAGGATAATATAGAGGGAAAGTATATGGACGAAGCATGGAGCAAGAGATTTCTTGTGATGTAAGCAAAAATCATTTTTTGATAAACCACGGTATTTCTTCATTACTGCTTCGGTTTCAGCGATTTCGGAGGAGACTGTATTCGATATGAACGTTATCTGGCCTTCTTCTCTCATTCAGCTTTTGAGTATTTTCCGTCCATAGTTAGTATGGTTTCTAGCCCTGCACTAGATTACTTGTAAGTTGTTAACTGCTTCTACGAACCATTTTTTAGTCCTAGAATTCGAGCAATAGTTTTTGTAACGGATTCGATGTTACCAATTCACTGGTTTCTCGAATGCTGAGGCGCGGAGCTAGACTGTGGAAAGATAGCTTAAGATGTAGATATTTTATATGTATTCTATTGGAGTTAGAGGTGTTCCCCTTCTGGTTGTAAAAAGCTAAAGGAGGCAGGAGAGAGGGGCGGGATTTGGAAGATGGGTGGGCCTTGTGTGATACAGTGAGCCCATGGTGTAGGTTCAGTGCTCTATCATAAGCTCACAAAAGTGGTGAAGTTTTTGCGTACACGGAAAAATTTACGACTTTGGTAAGGCGGATAGTTTTGAATGGGGTTCGTACAATATCTTGTGGTGTGCACAAAACATAATTGTCTAATCAAAAAAAAGCAGCGTTTTTATGCTCTTCAAACCGATTATCTGATTACACAGGAAGAACCAAATTGGCATCGATAGTGGATCACCTCCAGCATTTGGATTTCCTTCTACGGACGATATGTTACTATGGTTCTTAAGCTGGTTGCTTATTCTCATATTATCAAGGCAAGGAAGAAGATTTTTCCTGAAGGTAATTTCAACCATGTTTTGAAGGGAAAGCGTTTCAAGAATCCGGGCATGGGTTCAGGTTCCGATATTAATGCTAAAATCGTCTGCTGGGCAGTGTCGGATGGGTGCACGAGCTACCAGCCGTGCCATCCATGAATTAACGTTCGTTCCGTCCCACTCTAGGCATTTCATGTTATCAGGGTCTGGAAGGGCGCGCGATTCTCGCGTGACCCCATTAGAGCTCTTCTCGCACGCAGTCTTTGGTGGTTGGATCTATTAACACAAACGGTGGCTGAAGCACCACCCTGCCATTTTTCTTACCTCTGTTAAGCACGGATTTTGGTTCAATAACTTCACGCTATTAATTGATTTGAAGTCAAATGTTTGGTCTAATCCAAGTGGTTGAGTCAGTTGCACCACCTTAAAGTCCTGGGTAGGTTCGTCAGCTAAATAGAGAGTGGATCTTTATAGTTGCATCATAGAGAATCCGTTTGCCTTAGTAACAACACTGAATTCAAATATGTCATTGAGAAAGGCTTGGATCAACAGTAGACGAAGGGATTGGGACAACCGGACAATCGTGGGAAAGCTGGAATACTAGGTAGTTAGGCGAGGACGACGGTGTCAAATGACGTGACAGCGACAACGTAGGACGAATGAACTCGGCATAGTGATGGGCACGCCACTGTAGATGGCGAGTCAACTTCCAAGGTACTGTTCCTTCCATCCCCTGCCGAACTGCATCGTACGATGACTTTCCGGGAAAGACCACATCGCGCTGGCCTTATCAGGTTTCCTGCGAGTCGAACGAAAGGTACGACAATCAGTTGGTGTGCAATTTTGAACTAGCTAATGACCCAGTCGAACGAGTGGTTTTATAAAATGAAGTGAATTATTTGTCATGGAATAATGCGATTTCAGGCATGTGTTATGGCCACGGTGGTGTTCATTTCAACGATGATTACTGTGCTAGGTGTGATGTTATTAAGAAAAGAAGAAGCGTATATGGGCATGTACTTAGATCTCCAATTCCATTTACAAGTATGGGCTGCAGCTATTCAGTTGGTACGGTAACCCACGTGATTGTCAATATTCAAGTGTAATTTGAAATTCTAAAGCAATATTTCCAGACCTTGTATACGCTACGTATTGGGCAAGGAGGTCTATTTTTTCTGGGTTCACAGAATAGATTCACAAACAGCCTTCTTGTGTGAGTTTCACTCTCAAAAGTTTTCAAAGCTTACTGATACCTGTCTGAACGATGGTAATAAATGGTAAATGGTAAATGAGCGATAATTCAAAGCCAATGGGACATTTGTATATGTCAGAGAGGATGGAGAAAGTTCCATTAAGAAAACTATTTCACCTTACGTCCACGGCTCTTCATGATAAAGTCTCATCTTAGCCCCCCAGGCTTTCTTCTAAAATGAGCTGTAAGCAGTCACTAGGTGGGCTGGACCTTTGAGCTTGGCTATTCCAGGAGTTGGTGTATATTAATAGATTTGCTTGAGTTCCTAGATGTTATATAGCGCCCCTTAGTCTAGCAATNCCCTACAGGGCCCTTCCTTGGAGTTCTAATGAATGTGAAGAGCAAGTACCTTTGAGCCTAAATAACTGTAGTTACAAATATAAGGCTATGTATAGAGTCACCTCATACTCAGTCCTCATCATCTTCTCAACCTGCGCTAAGCTGTTGTTGATTGGGGAGCCCATTTAGGAGCTGAGCGCCCATTTCTGAGCCTTTGCTATTACGAGGTGTAGCGTAATTATTACTTTCGTTAATTTGCACATTCTCTCAACTTCTCTTTACCCTTTTCTAAAATAGTAGTCACACTGTTTACAAATCGGTTGCAAAGTCCAACTTCATCATAAACTTTGTAGCCATTTTAATGTTCGATTGGTTCACTCACTCACTAGTTCAACTATCTGGAATTTGAACTCGTTCGAGACCATCCGAGTTTTTTGCACTTGTAAAGCCCGGTGTCAATTTACGATTCCGAAGGGCCAGAATTTTGTCAGAATGAGAAATCTTTGATTGAATAAACTGACCTTTCATCCCTCGGAGCGCCTCAATATGGGTACGGTGTTCTAATTTTGTCAATTAATCTCGAAAGTGACGTATTACAGTGATGCATTTGCTATTGTCATCTACGTCTTTGCGGCAATATCCCTATTCTCCACTGTGCACATTTTATTCCGTGCCACAGGTGGTTTACACCTATCTGGTGGAACCAGCTATAACTACCTCATAAACTGTAGGTGTTTTCGTAAATATTGCCAGATTTGATGAGATGAATGCCACCTAAAATGAACTTTATATGATATAGATCAATTAAGGGCGACAAAAACACGAAAATTCATATTCACAGTTTATATCATACTGGAGTACTGCCGCAGATATTAGTGTTTATGGGGCATATGAACCGTTTCTGCAGTTTGCATTATCCTGTGTCTACCTGATGATATCACTGGTTAATATTGTGAGTGATTTTTGTCATAACTTCGGAATACGGCACAAATCGTAATTGCCAGTAAGGTGTCAATTCTATTGGCTCAATTTACATTTCCAAACTAAGTCGTCCATGACTGCTATGTAGATAAATGGTAAATACAGACTTACTGATAGGCAGTTGCCACAGTGAGAGTGTGTCGGTTCCATGCGAGAAAGTCGGCATTGAACTGATCTGCTTACTTCTTTTACAGCGTCTGGCACTGGAAGCAATAGTTGCTAATTGCATCAACACACTGGATGCCATATACGATAACGTGTCGAACTGGTCGATCAAATATGTCTCGACTATGTTCCTTGCCCTCTTTTCGTTCACTCTAAACAGTAACGTAAGTTTTTTTTTTTTTTNTTTTTTTTGGTATTTTTTCGCATAACAAAAGTATCAAAGGACAGTGTCTCTGGCATTAGTCAATCGCTTTTTCGGATGCGCCCACACTTTATTCAAAATCGTAGTGGTGGTTTGAATGCGTAAATGGGCTATACAATGACTTGCGGTGGTCAGTCAATGTAGACTTGGTACTTTCATCTTCCCAGTTTTGTCTGATACCAACTAGCGGAGAGATTCAGGGCTTGGCTGACCTGGGTGAATATCGGGGACTCAATACACGGATTGTGTGCCACCTGCTCCTACACAACCCCACTTGAAAGTAATATTATAAAAGCCTCTAACATGAGTAATGTCATGTTCTATGCACCCTGCAGTTTCCATACCTCTTCATGATATTTATTTATTTATAATTTATAAGTTGATTCCACTACAGCATAAGATCTATTTGAATAAAGATTGTTAAGAAGAAAGAAGCTGTGAAAACTTTGGCAGCCGCAGTATCACAAGTTTTTGTAGATCACTAATCTTTTTCCTTTCAGGTAGGATTCGATACGATTGTCACCATCGAACACACCGTTATACCGGTAGCTACAGCTTTCATAGTAATGCTGGAATTGGTTGTCATAGGAGTTTTCTACGGATTCGAACGGTTATGTGCAAATGTTCTAAGTATGAGCAAGGTTTGTCAGCCAAGCTTGGTTAAGAACTGTTGAACAGGAAGCTTTAGAATTTTTGAAAGTTTTGGACAACCGATATCTTGTTATTTTTACGCAGTTTACTGTTGCCTGTACTTTTCAGAGAGAGGATCGTTTTCAAGGGCGGATTTGGAGCTTCTTCTGTCTATATCTGTGGAAAGTCTCGTTTCTCTTAATACTGGTGGGTTAATTAAAGCTTTTACGAGAAACAAATTTTCGCGAAGTTCCCTACTTTCTACGAAAGTTGTTTTCAGTAGTATTTTACCTAAAAGAGATACGAGGGTAACTGTACCTTGTCGATTCAATCTAAAAATATCTGGGTTTCCCTTGAAGGGAAAAAGACTCCACAAAAAATGGTTATTTTAGTTGTCATTCCTTTTTTACTATCCGGTTCCACCTGATGGAATGGAACAGGCTGCTTTACGCATAATTAGTTGTATTTTATTTCCAACGCCAGCGCTCGCTCTGATAAAGGTTGGTTAACAAAATTATTTTTTTAAGTATTTTAAAAGAAGTCCGTCAGTGGGCGGAGTTGTCCGGAATAGGCGTGTTTGTCCTCTATCCCTGTGGTTCTCCTGTCGGAAACGTTGGAGATTTCTATTCAAATGGCCTAAGAAAATGACTTAGCCAAAGCCTATTCAGATTCTGCAGACATTAAGCAAGATGAGAAACATAACTATGCTGCTTACACCAGAGCATGAGTTGTGGGGACCACGTATGACAGATGATCGACGAAGGGCGCTGAAAATTGAAAAGAAAGTAAGATAATCAATTCATATGATATTTATGTTTTTGCAGTTACCTTAAAATTAGAAAGGATCCCGCAACTTTGTCAGCGTGTGTGAGGTATGGTTACAGTTATAGTAGAAGTAACCGATGATTCCGGACGTACGGATATTATGATACAACTATATTCCACACTTAAATGAGGCAGGCACATGAGGAGACAGATAGCTAGAAATTATCGCGCGCTACTGGCTGACTATACCCACACGCTTCACGCGCGTAGGATCGACAAAATCAATACCCATTTCAAGGACTAGGCGCAAATGAGGCCTCACATATGGGAGTTTCAAGTAGTTTTAAGCAGCTGTATTTCTCCCTTTCTCTACCTCCAAGTCATCATAACTGGCTCGGAACAGATCTTGCCAGCCATCCTCAAAAAAATGGGAGTTTCATTGAGACGCTACTGATGCCTAACAAAAGCGAAGAAGTCTGCCATCTCAACAATTTTTTAACTCTGTTATCGCTCAGAGTACGTCCAGCTTTCTCAGTCCACCTACGATGGTTTTTGAGGTCCTTTTCTATTCCTGGGGTGCGTTCTTTCAAGAGCCCTGTGATGTCACTCCAAATTCACGTGCATTTCCTTTGTATTCCTCATCGCTGGCCCTTTCATTTCTGGCGCTGTAAAATACCGACCGGCAGTTATGATTCGATAAAATTTTTTCCTTTTCAGCTACAAATTAGAAGCTACGGGTATTGGCGTTGGTAACTACTGGAAATACGGCATTTANTTATATAATCAACCTCAATCGCTATCAATTATCAGGAGCTATCATTTTCAAAATTTGAATTAAAGGATTAGCTTCATGTGTTGATTCTGTGAAAGCAACCAAGACAGGCATTTTGCCACTGCCTCGTTGTAAATTTTGAAAATGGCTTAACTATAAAAATTATAAACTAGGTAAAACTCAAAGATCAATCGTTTTGGAGCTAAGGAAAGCTTGATTAGCTAGTACAAATTTTGATTAACGCAATGCGATGCGAGGACTTCAATCATCACATACGCTTATTCTCAGAGAGCATTTATCGCGACTATAGTACCCACTTGGATCTTTCCGACCCGCATGTAGGAAGTTGTATGTCTAGGAGTATTCGTTACACCCTATGGGTGGGAAGTGATCTTTTTCGGTCTACGACGTGACGCAGGGAGTTTGAACTGCTTTAACCAGGGCTCAAGTCGAGCATTGCCGAAAATTCATTTTTACAAATTCTTCTAACAGCGCCAAGGGCAAGTCAAAGGTGATATTAGCAAGTTGGCAATGAAAGTTGGTAGCTTCTCTTTGGAGGAATCGAGCTCAAGCATGGAATAAATCGCTTGCCTTTTCCTGCATTCCTAGTAGGGTGCAAAGTAGGAGTCCCACTCGATTTGGTCGGGANAACGCCAGGTTACCGCACCCGTCCACTCTATTAATGGGCTACTGGCCGTCACATCATATTGCCCTTAATCCAACGGGGCTCGACTAATTTGTCAGGCGAATTACTTTCGAAAGACATAGGTACTATGTATGACGAACATCAAATGCGTCGTTCGATGACGTGCCGTTGACATCATCTGCGGCGTATTGAATCATTTCCGTTAACGGGAACGAGGCGGAGCTCTACTCCTCATTGTTATTGCTTTTACATTTACGAGTATGGTTTGATTGTAGTGTCCTACCTATGCAGGGGACGGGAGAAATGATAATTCCTTTTAGTAGAGGCCATATTTCCGATTTTCGCCTTATGTAGGGTAACCGTGGAGGTGTGCCTTACCGGTAGGTAAACGCCTAGCCAACAACTTTCAGGATCTTTGTGGAAACTACTGGATGTTTTGTAGTAGCTAGCACACGCCCCTAGCAATCAATTCGTCTCGTTCGTTGCAAACGTGGGGGGAGCGTCGTCTGCAGCGCGGAAAATCATCACACACTCAAAGTACCGTGTTAATTGGCTTATCAATTTATCTGCTTGATAACCAGTTCGTTCGTACTTTCATTTGCTGTACTTATGTAACAGCTAAAAATGTGCTCAAAAGTAATAATGTTTATTTAATTTAATTAAATTGATCACAAATTTTTTATTTATTCATAAGTAAGTGGTAGTATTCTCCGGTCTAATGACCATCGATAACTTGTCAGCGTTATGGACTATGAGCGGTTAAGCACCTAAGCAATTCTTCATTCCCTAATTCCTGTCATTTTTATATTCTTCATTTCCTCGAATAATTGTTCCAATACTTGCTCTGGATTGGCTATATCGTATTCCGGGGTTCTAACTAAATATGTATGTATCAATAATGTAGGGAGGATAAAGTATTTGTCACTGATCAATTCCGTTTGGGATGCCCCTACCCCATTTGACTCTCCTTCAATTTCGTAGTGGGGTTTTCTAATGCTTATTTGGCCTCTACAATGACTTGCGTAGCCTGCTGATGTACAACCCATCGCTTTTATCCTCCCACATTCTCTGAAGGACCTCGGAGGGAAGGGCTGGGTGGCCAAGGAAGATATGAATCCGGGAACCGATCCTTGAACCATCTTTGAGCGATAATGCGCCAGTTACCACTACAGTCTCTCCCCTCTAAATATGTATGTAATAAGGATAACCAAAATGAAGAACTCCCTCTGCAGTTTTCAAATTCTCGTGGAGATAAAGCATTGACTCGGGCTACAAGTTGGAACACACTGTCTTAAGATGGATTCCTCAAGTTCATTGGCTTTCACTAATTTGCAGTAAATCGTCGATGTGAATTTGGTTGGTTCCAAGGTTCATTTTATGACTTTCGGCTACTGAGTGTCAGTGAAATAATACTCTGGATGAAATTGAGAGTAAAGCTTACTCCAAAACAGATCAATGGGCATGAATTTCTTCGTTGTTTACTCATTTGCATATTTACATATGTAAATACTTCCACCAGAAACGATAGAACGCGTATCGAAATGTGGCTTTCTAGGTTGTTTTTCCTAGCTGTAGACTTCTTACTATTCCTTCTACACTTTCACAGCATCATTTAAAAAATTTTATTACATTTTTTTCTTCCTCAGAAAGTGCTTTTCAATAGTTTTTCGTTTACTCTCTCCCTCGAGATTCTTGCTAATAGGCTGACTACACGGGGCAGCCAAGGCGTGTGAGCGGACAACTTTCTTGTAGCGAGTAAACAAACAGAGAATTTAGCAGATCAATAAAGCAGCAGTAGCAGCGAGTAATAGTATTTTCCCATCGAGCCCGTTTCTAAAGACTGAATGGGCATAGTCTCTATAGTCGACTATTCATTGGGAACCTCTATCCACCTCAATGAGTTAATTCTTCCCGTGTTGGGCCGTTAGTTTACGTTGGTCAGCATCCAGGTGAACATTCAAATAGGTAAAATAGATGTCTCTTTCCTTCTGAGAGCATGGCTTACGCAAGTAAGCACGACCAAATCACATAAGCCATGCTCTCGAAAGGGGAGGTGCTGACTACCAGCTACCTCTTTCTGGTGGAGGCGTTTCTGGGGCTCTGATTCATCGCAAACTACTGCGACAATCACTTCACTGAGTGANAGCTCTGAGCTTTGGTTAACTATCTCATTGCCTTCGTCGTTATTATAATGGTGTTCACTAATGCCTGATTATTACAATTCTTTCGATAAATGCATGTTATTATGTTTTAAATTGAACTATTTCCTCATTTCACATTGTCTGTCGCTTCATGTCGCCATCTGTCGCATGTGGAAGCCGGTTGTATAAAATCGTGTTGTTGTCACTGTTGCCACTTACTACTTTTTCTGCGGTACTTCAATTTTTGTAGCCCCACTCTCATGTGCTTATACTAGCTTGCTAGTGCTCGGTATTGGTAGGCCCAACTTCGTTTTTTGTCGCCTTATGAATCCTGATGCAACTACCTGTGAGATCCAGTTTCTCTCGTCTGTGACTCATCGTTCATTCAACCGTCGTTCCCTGAATCATTTGCTTTCACTGCCACTTCCTGACTCGGTTTTTGAATCCTTCACATCTTCTGGAACTTCATTTGCTGTATCCTCTAACCACGGTAGTTTCAATGTTCACCTTCTAACACTTCACTTCACTTACTGTTTCCAGTCATGACCTATCAGAATGTTTAAAAACCTTGCTTCATATTGAAAAACTAAAGATTTGAGTAAATTAGATAAACATCGACTGTAAGGGAAGTAAGCTGCGCAAAAGGGATTAGATGCGTGATGATCAGCTGTTTATTCGCATGACGCTTCAAACGTACAGCTAGTGGTGGGAGATGTAGGGGTGGCCTTGCTCCCTCCATCGCCATATCACCAAATTGAAGGCTAAGGAGTTTTTTTTTTCTAGATTTTTGCGATTTTTATTTCCTTGACTCTAATCATCCACCACATTATAGCCCCACATGTCGCCTCGCCCTGCACTTTAGTCTATTTTGTGGCACAAAATATTACAATCATAATGAGAGCATTCTGTTCCTCCCTGTGGATTCTCATGTTTTCACTTGCTCTAGTGCATTGCAAAGTAGGAACACGCCGCACCTTTTGGAACTTCGGAAAACGCGGAAAGAAGTCCCATTCCCCAGTTCCGACCTTCACATCTCAGAGCATTGCAAGAAACTGTCTTCGTTGCAACCTTCTTCACTTACGTAGCTATAAATCATCGGAAAAATCAGTTGTAATGACTTTACTAACGTCAAATGTCGGCACTGGAGTTATTTGTCCTTGAAAAGCTCTGCCCAACTTCTATTGGTATCCACTTTTTTATCAGCAATTAACATCATGATGCGCCACGCTTCCGAATTCTGTCTACAGTCGCAGAACTGTTTGAATATGTTTGCAATAATCTGTAGCACCAGGATAATCTGAGACCAGCATTTTGTTCTTTCGAGAAAATCCACAACAGAGACAATAAGGAAAATAGCTCCTGTTCAAGACAAGACCGAAGGACTACCATAAGAGATGGTTTGGAAAAATAATGAGGTGACAGAAATTCCACGCAAGGCCTTTGAGTTCAAATCACGACAAAAGGATGCCAAGTTTTGTTGACGACTTTACTTGAATTTTTTCCATAGAGATCACAGCACAATTGGGCGCAGACTAGCAAATTCCGCGATTGCATAGAATTAATGCTACGAAAGGAAGAAGAGGAAGTGTACAAAGGATCATCCGGGTCTAAGGTGGCAGTAATTCCGTCGATCTGGGCATGATATTCTTTATCTCTTCAAGCCCCCGTGCTGTTTTCGCATCCAACCTTCCCAGATTTCAAAGTGTCAGTAAACTTCCTGTTCGTGGACTGTTTTTCAAGACATCTCCGGCAATGTAATTCGTAGAAAGGTTTTTTAGCCATGAATCTGGTTTCCGTGAATCCTTCAAATGATTGTGCCTTGTTTGAATACTGGCGTTCTGCAAATTTCTACCTACAGCGATGTAGAGTGCCTTAATGAGGTGATGCATGGCCACTGTTAATTCATTTCTCTAATGAAGAATTGTCATGGGAACCGTTTTCACTCTTTCCCAGTAGAGAGGGTGTTCTCCCGTTGCGTTCCTTTAAATCTCTCTGTTTGTTTTTCTCAGGAAAGAGCACATAAGATCAAGTATTCTGCTGACAATCATGTGATTCGAAGCAAAAGCACTGCCCTAAGTGGCTCTAGGTAAAAAGATGTTTATTGATCCATGAGCCTGCGCCATTTTGTCACCACCTAGGCATCTAAACAGAATTCGCTTTATTTTGAGCTATTTGAGCTTGGCGTTTATTCCACTAGTTGGCCACCAAGAAGAGTAAAGCCCCATTATCAATTCTGATAACATTCTATTCAGCCTTTACTTTACTTATCTTACCATGACCATTCAAATTTCTAGCCAGGACCTACAAGTCGGTTCTGTTACATATCGAAAAAGCGCCACTTGAACAGCCGCTGGTGTTTGTTGAAACTGCAAAACAGCAGAGGAATAGACAGGGGTTGTTCTCGTCAATCTTCCAATGCCAGTTCTCACCGTCGACCAGCCTGTGGAATACGCCTCTGTCCCGTTTCCCATTGAGCCTTACAAAGGTTTAAAGCGCCCTGGGTCGCATTTATAACTTGTAAAGCTTACTTGTTCTTCGTTTTGAGTTAACTTTCACGTCACGATACGGAAA
>UZAF01018938.1:10464-22640 GCA_900617895.1 Haemonchus placei
CTAGAGTTCCCGATCCATCAACCCATCCTAGTCGTCCTTCCTCGAAGCCCACATCGCTATCCACCACACCTTTCGACGCTGCTGGCAGCTTAACCGTGGAGAGCCTATATGAAACTTCCCCGCACTTTTCAACATGTGGCCCCCTTTTTTGGCTACCTTTCACGTTATTTTCAAAGCGCAGTCAATGACGCCTTCTACTGTACGGACAGTCGACGCCATGAATGAAACAAACGACGCTGAGTGGGATGAAACGGCGATTTCTGACAAAATCGTTTTCAGTCGTTTTTTGGCATTCAGAAGGCCATTTAGCGGAAATGGACCATAGTTTTATACTCAGTGCTCATGCCCCTATACCATGCGGAAAACCATTTTCAAAAAGCGTCCCACGCCCTGAAAGACCTTCCTTGTTAGATAATTCTTGGAGTCACACGTTCATCCTAGGAAGAAATCTCAGAAACCATTTTTAACGTGAACTGTGCCTTTGGAACCCTTTTATTTCTGCTGTACCGCCCCCTCTCCTCGCACCTCTACTGGTTTAGCCGAGACCATGAACGTGCCAAAAAACCTATTATATAGATGCCTTTTACTGTGTGTGACATATTTTTACATTGTTAGAGAAATTTTGGACTTCTTCCAAACACTCACCATAACCACTGGACGTTCGTGAGCGGTGGCAATGTCGAAGAGAGTACGCCGTGTGGCAGCTCTCCAACGATGATCCATATTGTCGAAGAAGACTGCGCTCACAGCGCATTCGACTGTTCCCATGTGGGAAACAGGAATTCCTCCGCCTTAACGACTATCTATTAGCCCTTGATAGTTTTTCAACTATGCGATCGTTAGCAATAGTTTAATATGATGAACATGACATGTTCCCCGTATTTCTCTTGCCGGTGAAGATCATAGAAAGTGCTGAGCAACCACTCAGTACACGACTTGAGGTGGGCACGTGTCCTCGACGAAACATGCTGCCATCAACGATAACGCGTGTTCACCTCTAGCGGCTTTCAACGATTTCTTGGAAAGAAACGAACGCACCCGCCCACTGAATCGGAACTTTCGGATGAAGAACGCCGTTCCTAGCTGGCAACGAGACCACAGGAATGAGCTGTTCAGTGGCGATCGAAGAGTTGAAGGCGAGGTTGTGCCGACATTCATCTAAAAGTGTCATCATTCATTTTTATGGCATCGAAAGGGGGATGCCGAATGTGGTCTGCATGTCGGCATGATCTTTATAAAGAAGAAACAATTCAACAAGTGGCTGGAAGCTTGTTTTCCAACCGGAATCTTTTCTATAGAATGAGGGACGGGCAATTTTGCACGAATACCTTGGAGATGTGCTAACCATTGAAAAAGCTCTTGTACTGGTTCAACGATAAGAACTATCCGTTTCGGAGTCAAGGCCAACTTCGGCGCAAGGACAATCTGACTAGTAGGGCACAAAACACTTTGAGTTTACACCTTCTGATAATTCCTTCGTGATGAGCGATTCAACACAGTTTATCAAGAAGTTCCCGTGTCAAAATTGCTGTTGTTCTCCAAGGCTGGAGAAAGGTACAGGATCAAATCTAGGATTGTTATGTCTTGAAAGATGACTGATGTAATCGCCGAACTCCCACGAATGACCGTCCAACCGGGGGACGGTAAATCTCGCTTCGAATCTATGTCGTATGCAATAAACAGACGATTGGCGGGATTCGATTCGTTGAGAAGCGAAAGTTCATCACTAATCGGGTGAATTTTAAAGACTCCAGCGGTATCTATCTTCTGCAAAGTCTGCTCAGAAATTCGACGAGAAGCTCGAACCAACCACCATTTCAAGGAAAGAAGGAGAATCTTTGAATGCTCAATGACCCGCTTCGGATCTGAGGTATACATGGCTCCAGTCATGAGCCTCAAATACCTTAATCCCATGTGCATTCGAGGGAATGTTCTGTAGTTCGATCAGGAAACGTGTCATACCCACCCCATCTAAGCCGAAGCTGATCGGATTTAGTTTGTAATCTTATCGCAGCGGAGGGATTTCACTAAAGTGGAGAGGCTTTTGCGGGGATGATGTGAAATGGTTTTTATAAAAAAAAATCAAACTTGCCTAGACGATCGACGCAGTAGCCAGCAGTGTTCAGATACACAGGTGCCGTAGATGGACAGACACAGCTGCAGCGGTCACTGAGAGAATCGTTCAGTACCGCCTCTTCGGCATGGAACAGTTGCGAGCAGGACGGAGGGCAGACGGATGGGAAAAGCGCATCCGGCAAGCCCGGTTTCCGTACTAAATTAGTCTCGATATTGAACAGTTCAGAAGAACCACTATGCGAGAACTGTTCAAAATAGCTGATAAGGTAGGTTTTAGGGCAAAATTTGCATCCTACCTATGGACGTGAGAATGCCGTTCACGATTGTATGAGGTGGAGCAGCTTGCAGCTGCAGAATTACAATTAGACAAAGAAGGACGACGGTTTGTAGCCGTATTAGGAGAACAGCCGCCATGGCAAGGGGATATCGGCTGCTGACGTGTGTACGAGTGCGTTAGTGATACGTTATCCAGTGGTCATGTTCGATCGGATAGAAGGTCAGCAAACAACGGTAACGAACGACAGAGAGATGTACGCGGATGGAGTCGACGACGACCCACAGAGGAGAGGAGCCCCTGCGTCCCTCCCCGTCGTGAAGGCGGTACGCTCGCTTCTCGGCGCTCTGCCAACGCCCTCGACGAATACGGTCGATCAGTGTAGGTGATAAGGGAAGGGATCCGAGCGAGCGACTGACGAAGGACGACCTCGAAGTCGCGGTGACCTGTCGCCGACAATCGCTCCTGACAACCGACAAACAGCTCCCAAGCACGTTCGCTGTGTGAAATCGTAGAAAGTGCGTGAACTGGCAAAGTGAGGTGACAGCGATCTTCACTCAACAGTCTAGCTTACCAAGGTTGATTCAGAATTTTGAGCAAGATTTTGAATACTTACAGAAATAACTGGGAGTGACTTCTTTTCGAACTCATTCTTGCAATTCGACGTAAACTCTGCTGTTTCTGATGCCTGATTTATTCAGTATAGGAAGCTTTCATTTGACGTCGAACAGAGAAACACAAAGATTATGTAGCGGTCGCATTCTAGCATCTCTGGACCTACAGTTGTAGTATCATCATAGTATAACTAAGGTAATTCTAAGTCGTACTGTACAGACACCGTGGGAGATGGTAAGATATCGGATTACGCCATATAGCTTGTTCACGCTTAAATTTTTTGAAAGTCGTTGCTCTACGACCAGTCTACGAGACGATATGCAGAGAGTTCAACAGAAATTTATATTTCAGGCAGATAGAGCACGAGCGAATGTCTAAACGATACCCATTCGTTTGTATAGAGCTCATACATATGTAAGAGCTGTTCGCCTTTCAGCGCGTTGGTAAGTTATTACACCCTCAATATGAGCAGTGACGAATAGCACTCGTACTAGTCATGCCCTTCCTTCTTATGACTGAATTGACGTCGATAAATAGTCTCTGACAGCTAGAATCTTGCCTTCAATTAGGGTGATAAGTGAGGGATAGAAGGAAGCCTAGTACTTTTTCACTCTAGGTTCCCATTCTGAGTGCGCCTCACGTCACCTTGCACAAAGCCGACACTTCGAATGACGACGAGCTGAATGCCTTTCTTTCTGATCTGATCCGATCCGAGTAATCTTTTTCTGTTGCTACAACAAAAATGCTATAAGAAGTACTGATTGGTGATATGCTCACTATGTGAGCACCTATGGATGAGTATGGTACTTACGCCAGTAATCGGTGAATGTCAACCTACACATGGTGCTTTGGTTGTCTAGTGAACAAAAGTAGTCAAACCTCAGTGACGACTACTGTGGTATTCTTTCCTGTACCTAATAACATGACTTATGGGCAAGCTTTTGTAAACAACCTTTTAGTTAACCAATGCTAACAGAATTTGGAAACCTGAAAACTCACATGAGACAGGTGTGTTCCTTCTTGATAGGGTTTTTGAGAATCAGTTTAAGTTTCTTCTAGGTAGGCTAACTTTAACCATTGCCTCTGCAGCAAAATGAGAAGCTTGTCGTTAGTTGCTAAAGGAGGTTGCTGAGCAAAGGCTAGCACAGTGAAATCGGATCACATTGTCCTCATTACGCGCTTCGAGGCTTTGGTTTTTTGAAGTATATCCCGGATCCTCTTTCTCGATGGAGCTCATAAGCTTCCTCTGCACGATCGCGAAGCGTGAAGAACTCTCCGCCATTGTATGACCGCGCAAATGTTAACTTTTTCGTATTGATTCAGCGCGATCACTGTGCATTCACTTTACCAAAGAAGCTTTTAGAAACCCTACTCAAAGAAAGCGTTAAAAAGTTTGTGGTCGTCTATTGTATATATGAAACTCAGAAAATTGCTGATGTGGCAGGAAGGCGACTTACGACGTCGTGACCGAACTTTTAAAGGAAGGATGGTGAGGGAAAGATGAAGTGAGATTCAGGTCTCATTTCTTGATGGACTCCACCTTCGAATGAGGTATGTATGATAAGAGCCAGATTGAAGCAGTGGAATTGACGACAAGAGGGAGAAACAACTGATGTCAGCAAATGCAGAATGTATGATGAGGAGAAGAGAATGAGAACTTTCCAGTCACTCGGTTCTTCTTGTTCTTCTTGTACATTGCACCAGATCACCGACATAAACAAGCCCTGGTTTTCGATCATTGAAACAGCTTTGTTCCCTCTTTGAGTTCTCTTCAACGCTTACACGTTCATTTCTCGCACACGCACACCCTCATATAAACATCGTTTCCAGTGTTAGTACGTAATGAACAAGTTCATTTCGTTTGTTCGGAAATGGTGAGAATGATGAATTCCGAGAGATAAGCAGGCGCTGGATTCTTTGAAAACTTCCGTTTACCTTGTTTTTGAAAGCACAATTCACGAAAACTTTTAGGTCATCTGATTTTGGACGAGTGTTGGAAGTGACAGTTCAGTGCAAAAGTGGAGAAGAAAACGCGATAATGCACAGTGACTAGAANAGCAAGCCCAATCACTGCTCAAACACATTAGACATCACCTTCTTTCAACTGTTACACGTGAAAACTACGACAGTTTTCTTCCACTTTCTAGACAAAGGAGGAGCGCCTGTATTCTAGAATCTCCAACTTACGGCTACTTCAATAGTTATTATTTTGCGTTAAAGGCATAGTGCACGATAATTATGATCTAGAACAGTGCAAAAGTGGAGAAGAAAACGCGATAATCGGCGTATTTAGAGAAATACAAAGCTCCAAAAAAGGAGTGAAATTAGGGGTTGGACGAGAGTGTTACGACAAAAAGCGGCATGGAAGTAGTATCTGGACGAGCTCTTCGCGTTGTTCGCGCGTCGTTCGTTGTTCGCGCGCCATTGCATACATCTGGCTGCAATACGCTGCCAGCATGCAAGGTGTTGGTCCCAGTGCGAATGGTGCAAATCCCACAACTTTAGCTTCGCCTGATAACTCGTCCGGCTCGGGTGTGTACGTCAGTTATGCCGGTTTTGAGGGCCCTTATTGCCCTATCTTGACTGTTTTTCCATCCGACTGCGTCCCTCAGGCTATTCTCGGGTCACAAGTTCATCATAAGAAAAAATCTCAGAAACCAATTTTAACGCGAACTCCGCCTCCAATTATGTAGAGGACGGGCTTTGGGCCAGCCATACTAAATATCAAGCAATCGAAGCAACAGTTCCAGGTTCTTTGAAGGTGCTTCATGCCGATGAAAGAGGAAATGAAAAACTAAAAGCTACGTGTGTCGTCGAAGGTTCGGGTCGTAATGAAGCTCTTATGCAACTAAACTCTAATATGTTCAGCTCAAACGTTCGAGTCCAGAGCATATCATACCTAAAAACCTTCAGAGAATGACAAAAGTAGTTTGCGAACTTCCTCTAGCATAATGTCAAAAAGTAGCTAGTAGTAGAATGATTTGCAAGATTGAAAGTGGAGACGCAGTACTTAAGGTAAATTATTCTATCAGACACTGCTACAAGCGCCACAACTTGGAAAATCCTGCGATGACAACTAAAAGACTGCAAGATAGAAATCCATTCACAGTCCCGCCCTTTGAGAACAGTGGCCAGCGTCGGTGGTTGCTACCGCGGCCTGGAACAAGGATTGCCTGTATGAAATTGTGGGTACAAAAATGTTGTAGTTGGAGTTCTGGGACAGTCCCAGAACTCCAACTACTCCAACTACGTTCCTTTTCGAAGCGTTTTCCTTTTCGAGCTGAACACTTCGTTGAATTCTTTCATCCGGTTATAAGAAGGCCATGAATACAGCTGTACTCATCACAACAAAGAAACCTAACACCAAGAATCATGTACTCACCATTAGATGTCTTTATTGGTCACTAATCAAGTTATGATCAAATGAGCAATGTATTGGAGCTGAGTTGAACGGAACAACCCTAATGGGTCTCAGGGCAGATTTTTGCGGGTAACAATCATTTCATAAACAGCAACACGCTTTGCAAGAGTGGGTATTAAGCTTCACCCTGGAGTTGCATTGTGGTTTCACACAAGGATAAAACGAAAAGTTTTCGAGCGTCACCCAACGCATCCGCTTTCCATTCGTAGTGGTGTTCTGAATGCGTGTGTGGCCTTTACATTGCGGTGGCCAGCCAATGTACAAGTTAGAACTTTTATCCTCACAGACGAATTTGGTACCAATTAATCGGAGGAATAGAATGGGTTGACCTAGGTAGATATCGATCCGGGATGGAAGTGGAGGTTGTACGAGATCACCGTGACGGAAATGGCATGTGAGGGGTGTTTGGGCGAAATTTATCTTGCTCCCGTGCTCAAAGAGATGGCTACATCAAGCCGAAATGTCCGAAACTGCCTTTCACTGTCGCCATGGGTTATGACATGTTGTTTGAACTTCTTACATGGGAGTCTCTTGAGAGAGTGCAGCCTTCAGAAAGCAGTTGCAACTCGATCACGGTGGGTGTGGTATTCACACGTTACAATCTCTCTCCCCTAATCGTGCCCTATCCATGACGTTTTTCGACTTTATAACGGCAGGTATGGCATAAGGGAGAGTCTCGAGTTCATACTATAGGGAAATCCCACAATTTTTTTTTGAACTTTTCCTATAGTACCATTTTGAACTGTGCCTCTAATGTAATGGTGGGTCAACCTAAGGGGCAAAGGTGAAATCATGCCAGTTTGTTGTAAGATTGACATCCTGACAATAAATATTTAGCGCCTTCTCATCAGATGACCGATTTCGTCAACCCCTCTAATGTTTAGCTTTCCTGCTTCGCTTCAAAAGAAAATATAACAAGAATTGGGCGAACGTATGCCTAGCCTCCTTCGGTATAACCTCACGGATATGCAGTACCTGATTACAAGGTCCGAACAATTATTATATTAAGGACTGGCACATCACGCCAATTTTTTAAAAAACATGCTATGGGTGGGCTAACTCGAAATGCTCGCCATAAATTCTACTAAGCATAACAATGTGTAAAGCTTTGATCATTGAGAGTATTTCTCTGAAAATCTGGAAGGTTTAGGTCCAGTGAGGTTCTCTTCAGAGAATTTTTCGAAGTCCCTATGTATAAAAGAATCAAAAATTTGCGGTCGTTAGAGTGTTCAGAATNCATCACGCCAATTTTTTAAGAAACATGCTATGGGTGGGCTAACTCGAAATGCTCGCCATAAATTCTACTAAGCATAACAATGTGTAAAGCTTTGATCATTGAGAGTATTTCTCCGAAAATCTGGAAGGATCAGGTCCGGTGAGGTTTTCTTCAGAGAATTTTTCGGAAGTCCCTATGTATAAAAGAATCAAAAATTTGCGGTCGTTAGAGTGTTCAGAATGAGTAGTACCCCATTCGGATATCATAATGTCCTTGTATCCGAAAAGACTGCAATAACCCGTGCAGTAAAACGCTCCCTATGAACCTCCCCCTACCCTCAACATAGGGCGTTCTAATCAACCAATCTGAACGTCTCACTACTTGTACATGCAAGCGTTGAAGAGGCATGCAACCAGGGTGACTCCACGGCGAATATCATTACCTTGTTGTCTCCCGATTTCCAAGAACATCAACAGAGTAACATACTTTTCAGAAGCTTAATAATCACAAAGGTACTTAGCCTCTTGTCATAGGGCTAACACTACAGTAGCGCTCAAAAGTCTTAGCCGAACGGGTTTTTTTTCGTAACTTTTTCCTCAATGCAGCAAATCGCGCGAAATTTTGATACGTATAACTAAAGCGTATTTCACACTATTCAACACTATTTGGCTGCAAAGCAGCGATATCCAAATAACTGAGAGCAAGGTGTTTGTTGCGGTAGTAGAATTCGCTGAAAACAAGGTTGATGATGTCTGCAGTCATTCGCACCTTACCTTCCTTTTCTCCTTCAGAACGTATTCGGCACTAGTGCTAGTACACTTCAGACATGGCAAAAAGGAAGGAAATCTCAGAGGGATCAAAAGGAGTTACAACTGAAAAGTACCACTGAAAAAGTATTTGGCTGTAGGCTTTTGAATGCTACTGTATACTTCTCTACAATGGACGGACGAGGCCATATTTCCAAATTGTCCGGCAACTCCATGCACGACNAAAACAAGCTGAGCTGAGCCAGCAGTGACTCTCCGCCGAATACCAGTATTTGTACTGGGCAGGAGGTGGAAAAAACTCATCTACGAAGACAGGGCCACACACGCTGAACTGACAGCCTTGAATAAAAGGAATCCATCCAGATAGCCAGTACCCGCACCGGTTGGCCATGGTGCCTCATCCGAGAAGGAGTCACTGGACCAAGTCGGAACTTCGGCACACGGGTATGCCAACCTCCCTCGTGGAACCGACTCGTCGGATAGCGGCAAAAGACACTAAGTGAACAAAAGGCTGGGCGCAGATTCAGCATGGCACAGTGAGAGGGGTGAAATCGTAAACATGATCAAGCTGAATCTAGCAGCGAGCTGAGAACCCTAACTCAGCTCGCAAGAGGGGAAGGAAGGGAACAAATTGAAACAAACACAAAATACAAATGAAAATGGAAAATAAAAAGAAAAGGGAAGAAATGAAAAGAGTACCAGATAGTTGTTAGTTAGTATCTGGTACTTCTGTCTTGTAGAGAGGAACACCCACCTGAAGAGTTATGCTGTTGATTCTACCTTTTGAAGCTTTTTAAATTCTAATTCGTGAAATTTGTGAAACGAGCAGTTCGAGAAGGCATTGAAGCCGAGCGCATTGTTCCTGGAACTTCGAATTTTTACCAGAACTCCATCTCCATTTCTTCTTCGTGATCCTGTGGTTAGAAATCGAAAAAAGTTTAGAGATTCAGTAGTTTTCGGGCATCATCGAAGCTACCGTGATTGTATTGTGACCTATACCCTCCAGTCCCAAGTTGGTCAGTTTTGCTGAATCAGAGCTCAGCTTCCGTCTCACATGCGTTGCTATTAATATAATCCAATCACACAGAGACACACACCTACGATTGCTTTAGTCATGTGAAATTACAAATAATTATGTGGTTGAGAACATTTTGTTATGTGGGAATGGTGCATTGGCGCTGGATTCAATGTATTACATACTAATGTAATACAATCAAACGGGAAGAGGGAAGGGTAAGGAAAGAAGGAGGTAATGTAATCAACTGACGCAGTACAACACTCACCGTACACGATGTATAAAATCACAGAACAGCGCTGGAAAAACCCTGGCCAACTAGGTGGGCTTAAATGCATGTGATGTCGATTTTTCTGGTGCCAGACATGCGCAGGAAATTGAAACGACCTGTTTAAAGCTGACTTCCGGAAGGCATTGAGCTAGTCGTGTACGCATCAAACCACTGCTGTCATCCTAAGTCGAAACCAAGTGCGTGGACTCATGCTAAAGCTGTGATCGACCACTGGTAAAACGTTATCATTCAATAGTTGATCGTTTACCATCCTACCCCGTTCAATAACTTATTCCAACACTTTACAGGAACCATCGTGAAATGGTTGTTCATGTCGAGTGTGTGAAAGGTGAAGGAAACATTATTTGGAGTTATAGGCAAGACATTCACGATAAAGCTGATTCTGTACAAAGCGAAGCGATTCGCTGCGATGTTGCACCTCTTCAGACGCAAATGCAACTATTCATCATATAGGTACTTTGTGTTGATTTGTAATTGGCAAATGGTTTGTGTGATTTTCAGTAAAAATAAAGAAGTGGCAGATCCCAGCCTCAGTTGGTGATGCGCTCTTTCAAACTCAGCTTTCAAATCATTTTGAAACAGACTGATGTTTTCAGTTTCGGTTTCACGAACCTGTACATAGATGATCTACTGTCTGCACTACCATGTATGTGCTCTCATGAGCACGTTGATCCCGTTGTCCGCTTCTCTGTCTTAGATAGTGGTAGTGAAATTTATCACAAATGTTTATAGGTGGTAGCTGTGTGTATGCTTGTTTTCATAACGTTCTTCACATCGCTTTCTCTCATCAGACACTAGCATCTGAACAATAGAACTTGCCTCTAAATTTTAGACCGCTTTTTTGATAGGTGACTCAGCTATGCCACAAAGAATTTTGCCGCCGACTTCGTTATGCGATACCATCAGTTTGATGGCAGGCTAGATAAGTTTTACCGCACTTCCAATTATGAGTGTTTTTCCGTTTACCTTTCCAAGGGAAAACGCTTCAGCGCAGGGATGAAGCTGCATACCCAAAACCATCGCCAGGGTTTATGGAGATACTGTCGCAAAATGGAGGAGGTGCTGCTGTGGCAAGTGGCGCACTATCACATGCGCATGGTCGAGGGTTCGAATCCCGGCTCGATGTGCGCTTGGGCCAACCAAGCCCCCTATCCCTCTTGGGTTGGCTTATTGCTAACAGACTTTCCTAGGAACATCAGAAGCTCTGACTTCTTTATCGGCTAACCACTGCAAGTCATTATATGTAGAGTGAGACTTAATCCACACCCTCACTACGCCACCATGATTCTGATCGGAAGTCGAGAACACTCCTTAGACGGGACTGATCAACCAAAAGAGTTCTTACTCGCTGACATTATATTGTTGCGAAACAAAGACAGCACAAAGTCTCACTTCGCCCTTTAGATACAATAGGAACGTTCCGTGTCAAAAAACGATAACCATTGAAAATAAATCGTAAAAGAAAACAAGCATCGTAAAGATCAATAGGCGTCAGAAAGAAACGCTCTCTATTCTAACTGGGAAACCACGCCGACAAAATTTGTTTGAAACACGTTGGCTCTTCTCATCACTTGTACCGCCTGTTGTTCCAGTGACTATCGATTTGCTCGAGCTCGGGCCAGTAACGTCTCCATTCGTCCCTGGAAGTCAATGTATGTATTTCACTTAACCCTACTCGCTCCTATGGCACGAGGCATGTCATTAAAGAGATTATGACGACAGAAGTGGCATGGGAATGATACTTGCAATTAGAGGGATTTTACGTCCCGTGAACGTGTGGTACAGCAACCCTTGGTACACCGCCACCCACCCTCGGGGGCTTCACCCGGGGTACCTTTGCTCTCTTCGCGCCATATATGTGACGGGTGTTCAGTGGTGCTTCAGCGTGTGTTCAGGTTACTCTGTAGCACATTCACTGGACGATTAAATCCGTCTTGTATACTTACATTGCGTGCTATTGCGTAGAGCTGGCTACAGTAAGTCAAAAATGCCTAATACATATTGTCGTCCACTGTCGCCATTGGTCACGACTAATTAATTGAATTTTTGACACGTGTGCTTTGTTGAGAATGGCGCATTCTCAACAAGGTCGCTCTGGATTTGGATGTGTGCGCCGGCCTCCTCAGTATTCCCTGCTTACCTTCTATTTCGACCATGACAGCGTTCAGTGTGCTGTACTTAAAGGCACAGTTCACGATAATTTTGGGTAATATAGATTATGATGAAAAATGGAAGACAAGATCAAAACTAGTGCAACTGAGGTGAAGAAACCGCGTGCATCGGTTATTCCAAAGTGAAAAAAGGCTTCAAAAAACTAAAGGGGGCTGGACGAGAATGAAACCAGAAAAATGAAGAAGAGTGGGCGTCCGGACGAGCTGAACAGTGTGTTTCACTGCGCGCGTGTGGGTCCTGGTGCGAATAGCAGACAATGATAAGCAAGAATTCATCCACTTATAAGCATAAATAAACAAAAAAACCCTAGTAACAGCAAAAGTAGCTC
>UZAF01018939.1:0-28297 GCA_900617895.1 Haemonchus placei
AAAGATCAATAATCACTCAATGTGAGCATTCTTATCAAACCCATATGAAGGAACAATCCCAAAAACCTATAATTTTCTCTTATAAAGTTCGAGAAACGGTCATGCTTGACCATGAAGTCCACATGTGGGCTGCAGTCGCGGGTGGACGAAAAGCGCGCCGGTCCCTCGGCGTTTTCCCGCAAAACGCCGTGGTCGTCGATGGATAATGACCAGGAAATCTTTGACGTTCTTTGAAAATGGGAATCCAGTTCTACCATTACCCCTGATGGTATTTCTTTTCTGTTCATCAGGAAAATATTGCTCTCCTTAGTAGGCTCCTTGAAGTTTGTTTTTAATTCAGGTCTTTTCCGAGCTCTAGTACCTAACACGTGGAAGTTATCATATGTAGTTATTCCTATTCCAAAAAAGCCTCCGCATTCGATCCCTAGCAATTACAGACCTGTGAGCGTTACTTCTATCTTTTGTATAGATTTTGAGAAAGTAGTTAGAAGGGTCTTTGTGGAACACCTGAAAAAGCAGCGAGCTCTTCCCGATTGTTAGAATGGCTTTAGGAAAGCGAAGTCGACAGTATGTAACTCAGTTGCTAGAGAGTTCAAATGATCAGATGCTTCAGAGCAAAAGAAGAATGTTGATATGTTTTCTTTTTTGATTTTTGCAAGGCATTTGACAATGTAAACCACACAAGCTCATTCAAAGGCTCAAGCATGTTGGAGTCCACCCTCGGACTGCAGCGTATACTGAGAGTATTCAAGTGGACGATTGTTCGAAGTTCGGATTGAGAATACCTTTTCCACCATTAGGGCAGTCTCCAGTGGAGTTCCGCAAGGACGGGTGCTCTCTCCGGCGTTATTTTGTATATATACATACGATCTTCCTAGTGTAGCAGAGGAAAACTGCAAAGTGTAAGGTGAGAGCTGTTGATGTGAAGATTCATAAGACGACAAGCTCAGAAATGGATTCTATAAAAAAAAATGTTCAAGGAGCTATTGAAAGTGTTGTCAAGTGGTCGAAACTGTCCGCAAATTAAACCTCTGTTCTCAGCATAATAAAGGCTCGGGGTACTATTAATTGCTAAGCGGATGGATCCAAACTCAGAAATCTTACTGTCGTCCGGAATTGGGATTTCGAATTGATAAGAGGCTCTTGCGATGCACATATCATGTCGTTAGTTCATAAAACTGAGGGTAAACTAGCACCCCTCTTTAGAAGTTTGTACACAAAAGATCCTGGTATTCTCATCAAAGCTTACAAATCAGGTATTCGCTCCATTTTGGGGCATGGCTTTGTGTTTTTCCATCCGTGTAAGAAAAATCGATCACTAAGATGGAATTAGTTCAAAACACTGAAAAAGTTCTATTTTGAGCCCTTGACTTCAGTTATGATTCCATTCCCAAGTCAGTTGTCAGGAACAAGATTCTCGGAATGGAATCTCTTGCATGTCGTCAGAAGAATTTGGATCTATAACCTTGCACAAAGTTTCGACAGGCAAAATATCGACTGACATGTAAGGTTTATTCACCCTTCGTACGTCGGTCACTAGAGAGGGGAAATCAAAGCTGGTTCGGCCTTTTGCAAGAAATAGTATTAGAGCAAACTTCTTGTCAGTTCGTGCTTCTGCTGAGTTCAGTAAATTAATCAAGAAACACTCCATGCCTAAGAAGTTGCACCATCTCAAGCTAATTTTGTCTATATGTATATCATAATTGAGAGCTTTGTCGCCTTTCTTTATTGCATCATGCTACATAGAGGAGGGGAACTCAGATACTTTTCTTTTTTGTTTCTCTACTCTTAATTTGTTTGCAATTTCTTCAAAAGTCACTTCACTCATCTGGTTTTGTTTGTTAGTGGACGTGGTTTTGTTGTTTGTTTATTCCGTTGTTATGTGGAAATTTGTGCAAATTTCCATGTGTGTTTCGTACATGTAATAAATAATAATAATTGATATAAAAGGGAATCTAGCGCACAGGAGACGATAGTCCGATCCCTCTTAAAATTTCAGAAAAAGAGCGACCTTAGTCAAACAAATCTTCCGATTGAGGTCCCGGACCTCAGTCTCTCTTTTATTCATCCCGTTCCGTCAATCCTCCCGGGTCTTCTACGTAGCCTCGTCTCCAACCGGTTAGAGATCCTCCATGAAGGCGGACTTTCGGTAAAAGAGATCCTTGGAGGAAACGGAACTAAGAATCGAGACGTAGATCTATCAAAACAATTACGCTAGAAAAAAACTGTACTGCACAGCACTATGATTGAGATGCGAACATATTTCCCTCGAGGAATAAAATCAGAATGTGCTAATCTTAGCCATATGCTCAGCATCCAGGTTGAGGCCCAGTGTGTTGATTTTTCCAAGAGTGTCGACCATCAACAGAGAACACCAAAAAAGATGAATTCTACTTTAGCTCATCCTGCTCTCACGCATTGTTTCTTTGGTTCATCGTTCGCCTACAAACCCTTGACTGAACATGACCTGATCTCCTCATCCTCAAAACCCATCAGTGCATTACTCTGCAGTAATGCTCTTTCTTCTTATCCAGTACTCCCTCTCTGCCACTCTGAAGCCCAAACTTACTGCCTTTTTGTCGAGTCTTTCACAGTTTCAATCAATTGGATATATTCATTCTGTTTTCGATGTCGTTTCGCAATCTGAATATATTATGAACAACAACACGTGAACATCCCACGCGAAGCAGAAAAAAGGAGGATATGTGATAAAGGGAGGGAAGGACGTTCGCGAGACTCGGTACGTTGCGCGGCAATGGCGCAGCTTCTGGGGTGAGGGTTCGTTGCTTTGTCCTTTTACACTCTCTCAGCGAGTCTCACCGAGACGATGCGCTATCGTATATGCCGAAAACGATAAGATGCTTTTGATTCATCTTTCGATTGTCATCGCTTACTTCTCGCCATTCTCGGGGACGCCGCCTTGACATTGAAGCTTACTGAGCGGTTTAGGCGAGCAATGAGTGAGTCAGATTCAAATGGAGAAGCTGCTTCAATGGGTGTCCTCACTGCGATTGAACAAGCACCGCTCAGACTGCCAGACACACCACTACCATAATTTGGCGCGTGCGTACGAGCATACGTGGGGGTTTGGGCATAAATATGCGCTTTCAGTGTTTGGCGTTGAGCGTTGAGCGCGGAGCGTCGAAGCGACCACCTGCTGCTGATGGCGGCCGCCTGCTCGCGTTGGAACAAGTTAAGAGCTCTTTCCTAGTGATATAATTTCGTCACATTATACCCTGCGGTACCGAGAATTTTTACTGGTTGCCCTCCTCTCAACTCCCAGCAAAGTATAGACGTAAAGACAGGTAGGCAACTTGCACATTTCTCTGCGCTCACTTAAGAATTTGGCGAAAAAATGCTTAGAGAGGATTCCTGCACGCTTTCAAGCTAATCTCGATCAACGTCATAATTTTGGCTGTTTTCTCTTTTCTTTTTNTTTTTTTTTCTACATTCCAGTTGTTATAGTTATTTCTGTTATGACACCTGTTGATATTTACTTGTAAGTGCAAAATACCCTATTATTTCTGCTCCGCCTCCATTTGTCTGACCTGAAGGCATGAAGAAATGTCATTTGAAAGCTCGTTCCTTCTGGAATCTAACCCTTGAAGTGCTCTCCCCTAAAGTGGCTCTAAAATATTTTCTTCGCCACTAAGACAACGGTGAAGACTCGACTACTAAGTTTTACTAAGTACTGAGTTTTAGTTCTTGACCTCATTAGTTCTTGAAAACCGTCAGACGCCCTTTTTTCAAGTATTCCTCCGTCTTTGCAGCCCATTCATTACTTGAGCCCTCGTCTGAGCCGTCATGACACCTAGTGACAGCTACTTGTCAATTACGGAGTCACTCATTTCTTGCAACTGCACCAGAGGCACTGCTCTTCTGAGCCTCTTTAGCAATAATGTCCGTATGTCTTCTTCGTCTGGCCCGGATTTTTTCATAATAGTGTCACGAGTACTTTCCACCTCCACTTACCGTATGTAGATAGGGCGAGATAATCGCGTAAAATATTTTTCGAATGATGAGTGACCGTCTACGTTGCTTGAATTCTACCCTAATCCTTCCGCTCAGACAGCTTCCGCCTAGTAATCCTATGGATGTCCATTTCACTCCTTGTTTTGCATTGTTCGGGAGCCAAGGGAGTGGTTAAGATGCCAAAGTCTACTTTTTCTCCTGCCTGTCTTAATTTTGCGGATTCTCTCGAAACCCCGGAAGGAATCAAAGTATATTTTCTCTCGTGGTCTCAGAAAATTTAGTTTTTGCACTACAATTTTTTCTTCGGCCTTTGTTTTTTCTCTGCCAAGAGGATCTATTTATCTGAGGCGTCCTACTCCACTATCCTTGATGAATCGCTTGCTGAGGCTGCGCCGCAAGATTGCCACTAACAATAAGGGGTCAGGATTGGGTGCTAAGTGGGTTGGGGGGGAGGCCACGCGGAGGCGCGGCGCCTTTTCATGTCTGCGCCCTCTCCAGCGAGATAGTGGTAGTCGCCTGAGCCTGGGAAGGGATGGTGAGGTTGTACTGAAGTGTTTCGTGATTCAAAACAAATTACCTCTTGGAACATGTTATATGCTTGCATATTATGTATACTCTTCTTCTGAGCCGATAAAACCCTATTTTTAAGAAGGGAAGGGGCTCCGGGGCGGGTGAGATGGTTATCTCGTGCAAAAAGCTGAGATGAGATAAAAGCTGAACGTCCAATTGGCTCACCCACCCCGGAGCCCCTCCCTTTCCTGCAACTAGCGAAAAATACGCGGTTGTAACATAAAAGAGCTATGAAAAGTCCCTAAACAAAATTACGGGCTCGCCTACCCTTCCTTGCCTACTATCTCGCTGGAGAGGGCGCAGACATGAAAAGACGCCGCGCCGCCGCGTGGCCCCTCCCAACCCACTTAGCACCCAGGATTGCATTTGTAAGGATGAAAAGAGTGAAAATCGGGTGAAAATGGAGTTGGTGGAATAGGCGGGGGGAGAAAGAGAGTTTACCGCTGAGCCAAATCAGGAGAGGCTGCTTTCATAGTGTGCGATCCGGCCCGAGAACCCGTGAGTGAGCAAGCGAGCGACCTTGGGTGGCGCTTACCCTTTGTTCACAACTGGATCTTGGTCGATACCGTCGGACGAGTAGTCCCCCGGTCGCTCGCTCGCGGGGCGAATCGCGGACTATGAAAGCAGCCAGATCTGTTCGGGTGGGATGTTGACCTTGCTGAAAATGCTGGAATGAAAGAGGAATAGGACATAGGATGGCTTCTCCGCCGGCCGGCCGGCGCGCCGGCGCGCTGACGAAAAACGATTCAGTTCGTGTGTAAGAAGTCTACGTCTGTTGCATTTTATTCAACGGGTTTCACCTGTTCTGACCGTGAAATAAAATGCAACAGACGTAGAATCCTTACACACGAACTAATTCGTTTTACGTCAGTGCGCCGGCGGACTATGAAAGCACCCATACTGTCTCTAAGAGAGAGCGCAGACAACGCCGCGGAAACGTACGAGAAATTTTCGCTTTTTCCTACAATAGTTTCACCATCAATTATCCTTCCATCAGGCGGCTTATGACCACTCCTTCATGAGAATTCTATCTCAATGACCGATGAATTGTACGTTATTCATTAGAAGCGTTTGCTGAGATTCCTCGCATGGCAGAGAGCAGAATCACGGGGAGGTCCCGACCTCCAACTTCTCCCTGTTCCTTTCCGCGCCCTTGTTTACGCTTTCTTCAAGACAGTATCCTATGAATGATTCCTCCTTCGTTACAATATTCTAAATGTGATCAGCATCTTATCCAACCCTTTCTTCCTCCCCTACTCAGGTTTAGGCAGAAATACCCGTCCGTTAGTTTCACAATAAGAGTCGTTTCTTCATTTACTAGTTTCTTCATTTACTTTTTGAATCCGTACAACCGGCCTCTTATCCTTTTCTGCTTCTGGTCCCTTGGCGTCAGAGATACAAAGCGTAGTGGCATAATAGCATAGTCCATAGTATAACGCCGAATTTGGCGTTTTTCCGTCGCCGCGGGCATCGGCCATTGATCATCGTACATCGCACCTCGGTGACTCATACTACAGGCAGCCGAACAAACGAGTAATGAAGCAAGATGTGGGTGAAGTTTCAGTTCGCGAAAAAAAGAGAGTAGAAAGGGATGTCCCTTAAGTAAGTAACGACTCACTTTTTTGGGGAGGTAACTCAGCGGAAACAGTGCAGTTCCAAACTAATGTGTGGTGGCGTCTGGGCGTCTGGATGTCCCTCGCATCAGCGTGCTATTGTATATCCCAAAAATCGGTCCATGTCAACGTCATCGGAAAAACGCCAGTAGAGCGAATGCGCTCAGTCTCATAAGGTTGGCGTGTTATGTACAAAACTTCGGCCTCAGACAGGATCAAGCACCTGCGTTTTCCGAGCACCATGCTCCTGGGTCCGGGAACTTCTCCCTGAAGACGGCGTCGCGCACGTCGCACCCGCCGCGTATCGCAGGATTGCGATGGCAGATTGGAGCGCGCAATCTGTGAAGTAGGGGGTCCTTTAAATATTTGATTTGGCTGACCGCTCTCTTCAATTCCAATGCAGTCTTTATCGTCGCTTACACAGAAGGAGTCATTCTAATTAATCAAGTCTAATAACATAAAAATGAAAAGGAAATAGGAAAAACCGATCAAATCTTATAAAAAAGAAAGGCAATCAACGAAAAATTTTGCGTCCTATCGATTGGCGGGGAGGCGGTGGGAGTACGGTAGCTGCAGTGACATTTGCCGCATGCCGCAAGGAAGAATGCCGCAATCGGGGAGAAGTTCCGTTACCTCATGCTCCTTATCTCCTATACTACCGAGACCCTGCTTGCCTTCGTCTTCTTGGCTTAGGGCTTATAACCCATAACTTATAAGCGCACAGTAGAATTTCCTTCCCTTCTTAATCCAAATTTCCACTTGTATATGATACTATTATGCCACAAAACACTGACAAAGGAATCGGCTCCCGTCAGACTCGGCAATGCAGATGCAGGTGCTGAGCGGCACGGGGCGACATAGTGTGCACGGAAGAAGGATATTGGAACATCCGCCATCAGATGGGAAGATTTCAAGAGACCAGGCGCCAATTTGAATTTCAGTCGGAAGTCAGCCCATCATTACAGACATACGCGTTAACTTGCTGCTTGAAAAACATGACAAATGCGTGGCAGGAATCAAGCTAATGATGCAGCAAGCAGACGGCTAGCTTTCTCTCCAGAGAACATAGTTGTTCCATTTCCAGTCAATAAGTTCAGTTGTTACTTGGTAAACACGAATTAGAAGTGGATTCCGTTTGCAGCCCTTCTGTAACTGACTTTATTTACAACTTTGAATGCTTTGGATTCACAGTCGGTGTTGTCGTTCCACTTGTAGATCGGTCTTCGATGAAGTAATTTTATTCTTTCCTTTAAGGGCTCTGTTCACGCTGAAAATGATGCCTGAATTTTCCTTTGGGTTGAACCTGTGACTCCCAAGGATAGCCTAAAGGACTCTGTCAGGCCAAAAAACGATCAATATAGGGCGTAATAAAGGCCCCAAAGCCGGCTTAACCAACGTACACACCCAAGGCGGACGAGTTGTTGAGCGCTGTTGAAGCTGTAAAGGTTCGCGCCGAGACCCACACCTTGCACATAGGCAGTTTACTGTAGTCAGCTGTATGCAACTGCGCGCGCCTTTCAATAGCTCGTGCAAATATCCTTTCTATGCAACTTCTGTCGTGACATTCTCGTCCAACACCTTATATTCTCGAATACGCTGATTTCCTTGTTTTCTTCTCCACTTTTGCTTCATTGTAGGCTACACTTCCTCATTAATGCACCGTTACCTCCCTTCCTTATTCAGCTTTTCCATTTCTAAGCTATTCTATCCATCCAAATGTGCATATAGATCATCCGACAAATTGAATTGAATCACGTATTTTGTTTATGCGGTGTTATAAATTCCGGCGATGATATTTATTGGAGCTTGCTGGAAACTCATATAGGATGTTTTCAGGTTCCAAAACGAAAATATTGGAGTCTCATGTGATATTGAGACGTCTTCAGAGGACATTCGACTTTGCTACGAAACAAAGTTCCAAGGCATCTCGTATTCTTCATTTGTTGATACTGCAGCGTTCCTTTGTTCCCTTGACGTTTGGTTTGCTTTCGAATACAAGGATAGATAAGAGTACCAGGTACTCTGAGGACAACTCATCGAAGTTGTTTTCGTTTCCACAGAATCTTGGACCAACCCCTTGGCACTTATATCTACTTCAATGTTCTGGCTATAACATCATTCGCTGTTTGGAAATAGTATATAAGCAAATTCTTGGCATTCGGCTTGTTTTGATGACGTTAGTGCTCCTTTTTAAACTTTGCAGGCAGTTCTATATTGAAAATATTTTTATTGTTTCTGTGGTGTTTGTGTTTCTGTGTTTCTGTGTTTATTGTTGCTACTGTGGTCAAAAGCATTCTACCGACTGCTTTCCATCCTTTCCTCTCAGGTTCATGTTTAGCTCAATGGGCATTTCATTCTGTTGAATGTGGGGATTTCCTGGAAGTTTTTAATTCTATAATCCAATAAATAGAAAGAGGAAAGGATGGAAAAGAGGGTGCATACGTGCGAAAGACCTCATTAATGATTTGCAGACCTTATCAGAAGTGCTGATAAACATGATAGGCATTCTCTGGCTAGCCCCAAAGCTGAATCATGGACAACGACGTGATCACCAGTGATTTTTACTATTCGATAGTGAGTTTGTTTATTCTTTTTCATATGTATTAGGTTGATGCATAATTATTGCGGGTTTTTTCAACAAGTTTTATTCGAATAGAGTAACTTTTATAACTAATAATAAATTTGACAACAATACTGAACAAAGATATGTTAAATAATTACTACGGAACGTATTCACCATCTACGTCAATCTCTGCTTCCCAATTGCTTAGCAGTCGGTTTCCTGAGGCGGAAATGTTTCGATTCTTGGATGCGATCCATGCCTTGACGTCGGCCGTCAAGTCATCTATTTCGTCTTAGGTTCCGATCGCTAGCCAATTTTTCGACGAACGGTTGACGTGATAGATAGAAGTTTCTGTTGGTGATTATAGCGGATTGAGCAGCAGATCCCATTCTTCCACTAGCTTTGACTGACTGTTCCATCGCCGAAAAGTTCGCTGAGATGGCGAAATGACTCTGCCATTTTCCAACATTTCTCAAATTAATAGAACACAATGTGGCGAATATGAAGATGACTATCTGGACCAACTTCTATTGACACTGTATTGCGAGTGTGACGACTGTATCTATAAAAATCCCGAATTCAGTATTCGAATTGTATCGAGAGAAAAGAAGCCGCGAAAAATTCCGCAATAATTATGCAACAACCTATTAAATTTGATGATTTGAGCGACTGCTCACAAGAAGCTGTAACAAGCCACATTTTGATGATTTATTTATGATGATCGGAACTCCCTGATTGTTTTTATTCGCTTGTGACGTCATGAGTAGCAAAGGTGTTGATAGTTCAAGAATCAGAAGTGGTACATAATTCTAGCTCGTGTCACAAAAAAATTTTTCTGATTCCTAAGATATCGTTATTCGATGTTTGTGGAGTAACCAGGCTTTGATGCCATTCAACTAATGTTACGCTGCTCGTCGTTATTCAATTCTGTTTCCCTAATAGACCTTCAAATGGCAGCCGTTAGGCCATCATTGGATGGAATTCGGTTCGTCCTCCTAACCGTCGGTCACATCGGCGGCAGCGAAAGTCGAGTATACATATTCCTTGCCTTCGATTGGGATTGCTCCTTTCTTTTTTCTTCACATCCCAGCATATTTTCACGCTTCATTGAACTTTCCAATTCCAAGCTTGTTAATTTTCAAAATTGCATTCACGGGAATGATGTGAAGTGCCCTCGGTAATTTAGTGACGTACCACATTGAGAGAGCTCCATTCCAATACCGTATTTAGTGAGCATTGTACACGTCGATTCATACGAGCTCAACTTATTCTGTCAGAAAACTAGGAGGCGTATAACGATCCTGCACCATGATTTCAGATGCCTTCGTCATCGCTTCGGAGCTACTCATCCGATTATTTCTCAATCTCGGCTAGGACAAGCACCACGATCAGTGCATTAGATATAACCCCTCCACCAAAACCACCGAGGTGAGCATTATGTTTTTTCATTGTCGTTAAGTTTTTGCATGTTTATTTTTTATAATTGGAACGTGTTGTTATTTACAACCACCCACTATAACACTTCGGAATTGCGTAAATTTAGCCAATTACCTACCCATATCTTTCCCAAGGCCTTTTTCCGATGACTCATATATATGTCGGGTGCTTAGAGATGGATATGTGGCACGAGAAGTGGAATTGTTCCTAAGTCTTTCTGTTGGAATCGCTCCTTATTGTTAGATTGCAACTGCTACCGTGGGTAGAAGGAAATGCGTGTGTACCATGGGACTCGAACACACTTTAACTCAAAAAAAAGTCGTTCTGTTTTCGATGATAGCCACGGCTGCAAACAGCTTAGTAAAACCTCAAGTGATGCCGATACAAACCAGATCGAAAACATTTCTTTTCCGTTTGGAAATAAGCAATGTGGCAGCCGGCTTTGGATCACTGACCACGAAGCACGTCCTTGGTTGAAGTATGAAAGACAGTGAGCTGTATACCGCTTAATCCTGTGGAGAGGGGTTGCTGCCCATCCTAGTTTGTCGAACATTTACGGGAAACAACACGCCCACCAATATCCTAGAGCACACCTATCAACAATTCTTCAGAGGGTGAGCCAGGGCTCAATAAGGTTGTGGTCGCGATGCATGTTGTTGTAGCTGATTAGGCGCCTCGGGGATCCTGTGCTATTTTCTCCTGACGGGAGATAGAAACGGATATCTATTAAATTGAATATGTGTAATTATAACTGCATGTTGACGACGGTATGGCTACTATACGTATGTGCGTGTCAATCTGATAAACATTGGCCTTTTTTTTCATGTGAAAGATGAATTGGGGAACCAAAATAGTGTTCGACACCGTAGTCGCTTGAAAGTGAGTTGACGTAAGTGCACCCATGCCTCTAATAAATAAAGTGACCACACACCTCAGTAACTTTGCGCATTATCGCCTACCACTACTCTGTTTTCGTGACGAGCTGTGAATGTAGCTGTATTGTCTGGATTCTCACTTATCTCCGCCGTCCAACCATTTGACAATCTTAACCGTCTTGCTTCTACCTCAAAGTGCGAACATAGCACGCATAATAGTACATTTCGGTTGAATCTCTCGAGAAATTGACTCTGTTGTAGACCGTTCTGTCACGCAAATGTTCCATTATGCGCGTGAAATTCGCACCACGACCTGACTAAGCACACTCGCTTGGTCATGAGAGGTCATGCGAATTCCCAAAACAAGATTGTGTCGTGCCCTTATTCCCTAAATCTACTTGAATTGTCTCTCTGCCCTACATTTTTATCGTAACCCTAGCATTTTATTCAACAATCGAATACGTATTTATGCGCCATTGCAGAAATTCTTATTCAGAGTAAGGGCCAAGCAGGGCCGCCGGTTTATCTTTATCTCTTTCCCATTTCTTCATTCCTCATTTTATTTGATTGACATATACTTCTCGAGTAACACCCGCATTCTCTTAAAGTTCGCTTCAATTTCTATCAAAGCATGCTTAGCGGCATGTTTTTGAGTAATTAGCCCTCCATCGTATTCTTGACACTAAGTCGCAGAGAAGGTCTAGTGCTGGACCAGCGAGAAAATGTTGTCGCGACACTTTTTCACGTTCCTCATCTTGATAGAAGTGTCTTGTGTAAAACTTCTCATGTGTTTAATGTCAATGCTCAATTCATCGTTCAGTTGGTTTCGTACAAATCACGGCGGGACGACAGAAGGACTTATGTGATCGGTGGTTCAGAATGCATTGTCAGGTTGAGAAGATTCCATCAGCAGCTGCAGTGATATGCTGAATATGTGCGAACGTGACTTATGCTTCCCTCCTTCTGCTGCGCACTAATAAATACGTGAGATTCGGACGAAGTATGACCAACGAAGGTTCAGTACGGGTGTCGGCTGGCAGAATCAACTTAGTGTTGGCTCAGCCGGCGAAACACCGTGGTATCGGTAGGAGTGAATAAGCTCGCTGAAATAACAAGCGAGACATCCGTATTCGGTAGGAAGTTTGGAAAAACGGTAAAGGGCGGAATCAAGAACTGTCGATGCTGTCGTGTGCGATACTCCGATATGCAGGTGAAATGAGTCAGCCTACTGATCCCCTAACTTTTCTACTCTGCCCTTCGTTCAAACTGCAGTCAGACATGGTGCTAGGCTTAAGAAGAAAACGCTTTGACTATGAGCAGTAATGGTAAGATGGTTTTTGTGTTATTGATCAAATTCTATGTTCTATGACTGATTGTAGTTGTGGTTGTGAGCCACCGGTCAAATCATTGAATGTTCCTTTCAGACTGGATCTCGAAATCATTCTTGGGGAGCTATGTTAGTAGGGTACGAAGTGTTACTGAAGTTTCTCCAATGTTAGGAATCGCCAGGCAAATTTTAGTTCAGTTCCCTCTAACGGATGAATCGGACAAAATTTTGTTCAACTCAATACTTCGTTTATCGTCCTACAGTTATAGCTATAATTGCTCTTACCTTCCACTAGCATAATGCCAAATTGATAGTTATTGAGCTTAAAAAGATCATGTAGCATTCGACAAGCCTCGAAGTAATTTAGTAAGCACGCTAGTACCGAAATGGAACAAAAAGGCGAAAGGAAATGACCAGTAACAAGTGTTCCTTTGGAATTTTTCGTTCCTGGCTCGGATTTGGAGGAGATGCATAAGAACAACCGGGATAAAGAACGCGATTTCGCTTGTGGTTGTTGCTGAAATATAGTTGTTGTCATAGATTTTCATTCGAGGGTGATGACGGTGCCCTGAGAGTTCCTCTCCATCACTTTGGGGCCTCTCCGAGCCATTTGGAGCACAACAACACCAAACATTGTCTCCTTCACTTGGTACACTGCATATCTATCTTTTTACTTCACTAAAATCCTTTCTTTCACCCATTCTTGAACCGAACACACCAAGGGACCTCCAATATATTCTATCTGCCAAGGGCAGAGGGGATTAGTGTTAGGTGTTGCCCTACCTGTTGTGTCAACTGGATATCTCCGGAGCCAAGAAAACCTCCATCTTCTCGGGTCGCTGTTTTTGAAACAAACCCGCCTGGGGGGAAGAAAGGGCTAGCGTGGTCCTCAATTGACAACCGCAAGTGGTGGGATAGGCCTTAGAAATGTTCAAACACCACTACGGTACTGAGTAGAAGTCGTGTGTAAGGGTGCATCCTAAAACGGGGTTGGTCAACACCGAGGAGCTTTTTTCTTGTTTTCGTGTCTCCAGCAGACCGAAATGATTGCTTCAAACTCTCTGCGTAGAATATCGGTAGTTCCTCAAAGGTAGTCATACTTTTCCTTCACGTTGGTCGTAAAATTAGCTCCGAACGGGAAGGTCTCTCCCGGGAAACTTCACTCACTCGAATTCCGCGTTTGTATGAGCCCATGCTATTATTTGTGATGGCGAATCATTGCTTGGACTTGTTCACCTAGTCATCCATAAATGTAGCTCACCTTCTCATGCTTGCCAAGATATATAAGTCTTCCGACTAGGTGGGGTTGCTAGCGGCAAAAATTTGGATCCTATCTCTCCTCTAGCCCTCCCCTTCATCAGCACCTGCTCAATGTAATTCCACCGCATGGGAAAATTAATAGGAGCGGAATTGTTGAAAGTTGCCATGGTTATATGATTATTTTGAGAGCTCGAGAGGAATTTCTCATCACTGGCACAACGGCCCGTCTTGTTTTGTTTTCAGCATTTCCAATCAGCAAAACAAAACTTGCTAGAGCTAAACTAAGCTAGTTATATGTATATGCGCCTGAAATATGAGTCATACGTCAGCAAAGCGACATGAAGGAATATCCGAACTATTGGAAACTGGTTCAGAAAGCATCACCACTTTTACAATATTTTCGTCTTGAGTATTTCATAATAATGTTTGTAAACAGCAGAAAATGAGACAAAAAACAAGCAAATCACAAAACATCCTGTGTTCCCTCAAAACTGCTATCATAACATTGCTGAATTACAAAGTGGTTGGAAGAACAACAGAATTCCTGTGAACTTTGTGACTGGGCGACTATCATCTCAAATAAGCGGGTCAATAAATGCACGTCAGGGATACCCTTTTCGGTTGAAATTTCTTCCTGTCGCGGAAATTTCAGGGGATTTATGCCGTCGCTTGAGTCGGAGGTCTTTGCCCATTGTGCCAAGAACCCAAAAGATTGCGTTAGATCTGAAATGAATGAGCTTATTTGGACTGATTCTGAAAAGTAAAGCCTTCACTTTTTCAAATGATGCCTTCTCCTATAGAGGCACCATCGGCTGTACACTATGACCTGCTTGGTAGGATTCCACGCGTGTTGTAGGTGAGGGTTTTACTTAGCACCTTCTCAGTGTGGTCTTGTTTCCAAACCCTTTCTTCCCTTTGTCATAAACAACCTCTGATTAGTGAATCTTTTATGCTGTGGTGGGGTTCCACAAAGCTTCTCACGCGTACTTTTGAGATTTATTTCATTTCTACATTTTCCAAGTTTCGCCAAACATTCCATCAATTCGAGATTATATGAAGCTGTGCAGTACACTCTTAGAATTAAATTTTACTGTAGCGGAGGATAAGTGCTCGTTCTGTAAGTTTGAGTACAGGGTTTCTACAAGAATTTCTCTCGATCACAAGCCAATAGTAGCGCTTTCAAAAACTGAAATGTTGGTTTGAACTTTGTGATTTTCGTCTATGACTTATAGAAATGCTTCAAAGACCGAGAACTTTCTTTTACTCGGCTGAATGTTGCTCCTTGAAACTTGCTATTTGTATAGCCTCAGCCGTTTCTGCAGAAATGTTGACAATACTGTCATACGAAAAAAAAATCCAGCTCGGGTTCTTTCACGAAAAGTGAGCTTTGAAACTTTTTTCACTTATGCCACTGTCAATATCATGGCTCAGCTGTAGCATCGAAGTACGGTTGCATACATGCCAGATATTAGAAGGTGCAGCTCATGATAAAAAGGTTTCCGGGATTTGCCCTAGCACAAAAGTTTGGTTGCTTGCAGTCCCGACCCATGGCGATGAAGGAACATAATTTTGGGCATTTTTTGCTTACTGTAGCAAGCTCTTGATGCCCGTTTACTAAATTTCTAAAGCCTAATAATAATATAATGTAGCCTTTTATTAAGCCTTATGACTACAAATTCCTGGACAGGCACAAATAAGCAAACACGCCGGTAGGGTGTGGGAACCTCTGTACGATCGCACCTTTTTCGAAACATTGAGCATCAAGCGTGAAGCAACTTTATCTATGGGCGAAGGCTTTATAGGCATATGCCTCCTGCACAACGTTATGAATCAAATTAAAGGTTACTTACTAATTAGTGATGAGAATAATGATGAGAGCAAAGTGAAGCTTCTATAGAAATGAGGCCTCCTTAAGACGAGCAGCTCCTATATTAAAGGCAGTGTTAACAAAAAAATTATTTCGGACATTCGCACATAGTTTGAATTCGACGCCCCCTCTGATACCATTTGTGCAGGAGTGAGGTCGGAAAACGGCTGGATAGGGCACAATCAGGGGCCGGACAAATATCCACGGTCGCGCTCCGCCCCTTGTTCGGTGTCACGTTAGACGAGTGTCGAGACGGCACAATGTCATGTAATCGCGTCAGGACTCACCTTGAATTGCATATTGGCAAATTGCCAGAGACGCAATGTGTTGCCTGCTATTGCATTGCGTCTCTGGCAAATTGCCAATTTGCCGTCACTGGCAACTTGCCAATTTGCCTGAACCCTCTCTAACCGACGTTTTCTCAATGTGAAACTCGTCCAACCCCCCTTTCCACCTCTTTTTTTGATCCTTCGTAATTCTTTCTGTTCATCGTTTTTCGCGCTTTTTTCGTTGTTATCGCTTTACTCTAGAGTAGTTCTGTCAATTCCCGTCAAAAAAAAGGTACCCTAACTTTTTTGTTAACACTGCCTTTAAACAATTACATCGCTTCCGTGAAAGTTGTACGATATCACAGATGAGCGAAAATCGAGAAAAAAAGCAAGAACAAAGTTAAACTGCATTTTTCCCATATTGCAGGAGTTTAATCCAGAAATATATGGAATTTATTCATTCCGCACTAAAATAGAAGTCTTGAAATCAGTTTTCCTTTTTAAAAAAATTAGTTTTCTGGGGAATCTTCACTCCCTTGCTGTCATTATTCTCATTAGTTAGCGACCTTTACCTTGGTAAATAACGATATGCACGCAGCATAATAATCGTAGAGGCTTCGCTTATTATTGAAGGCACAGTTTACGATAATTTTGGGTAATCCAGATTATGATAAAAAATGAAAGTGGAAAAAGGCTTCGAAAAACCGTTAACAAGGGCACTGAACGAGAATGAGACCAGAAAAATGAAGAAGAGTGGGGCGTTCGGACGAGCTAAACAGTGTATTTCACTGCGCGCATGTGAGTCCTGGTGCGAATAACAGTCAATGGTAAGCAAAAATTCGTTCACTTAAAAGCATAAATAAACAAAAAAAACCTTAGTAACAGCAAAAGTAGCTCACCTTTTCCAGCCTCTAGGAGTAGAAAATTAAATAAGGGATCGCAGCAGCAAAAACAATAACAGAGGAAAAAAGAATGGGAGAAAAACCCCGCCTTATCACTCGGCAAGCTGACTGTGTGTGGGTCCTAGAACGAATAGTTGCAATCTGTATTGTCTCAACACTCGTCTGACGTGTTCACGTGACATCGATCGAGAGGCTGGAAAGTCATTGACTTTCCCGCCCATTAAATTATCGTGAACTGTGCCTTTAAAGTTGTCTCGTGCCTGATGCGTGGTGACCTGAATGAGGCGTGATCGTACAAAAGTTCCTACACCCTACCACCTTACTGCCCATTAAACCTGTGCGGGAACATGTAATGTCTGATTTGGGGCACGGAATCTCTCACGAGATCATCCAATGTTTTATTTCTGGCAGCAATTTCATCACTACTCGAATGCTTGCAAAGCGCTTTGCGACGGGAAAATGTGAGCGTCCCCGCCTTTTATTCGCTGTCGTTCTCTGGTGCAAGCATTCAAGCATTGTCCAAGCACATTCGCCACAATGTGCACATTTGCCATTCGGCATATAATCACTCGTGGTGCAAGGCAATACCATTTGGCAACCCTGAAATACTACATAGAAATACCAGCGTTAGTCCACTTATGTTCAGTTCAGAACATTTCCAACTTTCTTTTTTCATTGCGAATTATTGTCCGAATCCACACCGCTTCGATGTTGGAATATGCTAGTGTCGAAGACAACTACTAATACTTTGAGACAACCTTATACTGAAATTCGAGGGGAGACGGGCTGTAGGAACGGTTTTGTGTAATCGATCCGTCACACGCGGCTGTTGCGGATCATTTGCCTCGTTATAACGGTTCTAGCGTTCTTTATTCAGCTCAATCACTATGCAATTATTACTTTTGTCATGATTCTAGTGCTGGTTCTTTTGTTCCAGTATTTCTTACCTGCTAATGCATTCTGCTACAATCCTTCGCGCGCGACGTGTCTATCGCCGCAACGCGACATCTTCGTTCCTACTGCACCACACCAAAATTCGAGTGCTGCTCATGGTGGCGTCGCTTTGTAGTAGTCTGCGCCTGTAAGAGAATTGAGGTCATAGTGAGCAACCCAGTTCCGTCACATTTTTTCGAGGCAAATGTACTAATTTAGGAGAAGGTTTGGAGTTTTTTNTTTTTTCAGAATGGCAATTCCTTTTGATCGAAAACAGTTGCTTGATTGCTCGAAATCCTCGCCCCACCTATTCAAAATGTTCAGTGGTGCGAGCTTCTTTGCGAATGCGACTTTACCACTTCTTTTTATTTTGTACTTTTGTATATGTGCTACGTAGAAGTGCGATTCAGATGTGCCATCAGATATGATAAGGCGGGGTGTAACTCCAAATTGCGGCCATGACCTTTAAATCTGCCTTCTCATCATTGCTTTTACGTTTGATACCAGCCATTTGTCCAGCTTTCATTCTGAACGTTGATTACAAGCCTAATTTATTCGAGACTTCTTTGATTAACAACACTCATTTCTCATGCTGAATCCAGCTGCAAATAAGCAAACCGACGGTGTTGTTATCTTACTTGACAGCTTTTCAAACAAAGTCGGTGTGGAAAGGTGATTACATGGCGTTAGACGTGATCAAAGACCTATTAGGAGCAGTCGAAAAAACCCCATTTTTGTACATACAGCTGTGGTGCAGTCTATGAATGTACGTAGCTGAGCGTGGATGTGGTTTCTCATTTCTATTTCCGTCAATAGCCCATGGAGGGATGAATGCAATTAGAGGTGTTGTTTATATATATTTGAAAAAAAGGAAATCGATTCCGCCACCATCATTATGTTGATATTATTTGTCATGGAAATGGTCCATCGTTGCTAAAATCGGTTGATAGCGTGGTTTCTTAAGAACCATCCGTTTCACTGCCTCCAGGGCGTTATGGAAGACAAAGCCAGTGTTGTCAGTTGTCGTAGTCCGCACGTATTCCTTCTACTACTTGCTCTGAAGTTTCCTTTACTATTAAGCGTGACCGTAGGCTTTGGTTATATACAAATTATGTTACATATATAAACAAAATAACATCACAGTTGAGAGTAAAGTATAGTATTTTGATGTTCAGTTGCCAAGCTACAAATTGTAGCTTGTCTTGAAATCCGTCGGGGAAACAATGTTTTTATGCTAAATATTTTCTTTCGAGCAAAGGTACGGCTCTTGTCCGGCTTCGATTTTGTTCTGTATTTCTGATTGTTCAGTGCTATGCCACTGAGGGTACTTTTGATGGGAAATGAAGTGCTTAACAAGGTCAGTTGTGATCATAATTCAATTATTTTGTAAGGGATCTGAGTATAAATTGAAGAAATCGAAATGAAGATCCCTTAATGGTCCATGCTGTTGACATAAGAAGAAATCTTTTGCAATGAGGATGGTAGGAAATAGCCCATGGGCCATTAATTTGACTCTCGTCCCGATTCCACACTGCTTGAAGGCACAATTCACGATAAAAATGGTTTCCGGGAAATCTCCATCTGATGAATGTAAACATATGTACCGCTGTTAGATCGGTAAACGACCTAGATAAGGATAAGAGCTCAGAGATTGTCTCGGCTGAATGCCGCACCCATAGCGGACGAGTTCCAACAGCATTGTAGGGCTGCACTATCTAAATTAATTCCCATGTTAGAAANTAAAAGACCTAGGCGTGGCCCATGACGACAGTGAAAGACAGCTTCGGACATTTTGGCTCACTTTAGTCAGCTCTTTCAGTAATCGCAACAATCTTCCAAAGAATTTCTATTTGCCTTCCCGTCATGGTGATTTCGAACAACCTCTCTTTCCTACACTTTTGGAAAGTCTTGTTCTTGTGAAGTGTCGGATTTTCTCGCTTTCTTCGCCACCTTTGCACTACTCTCCACCAACACTTCCGCTTCTCAACTTAAAAATGAAACTTCAGAGTTCTCGTGTTCTGTGCCTCAGGTACACCTCTGAGTACTTTTAGTACTTTTTTTATTTCCAGCAATGATTCTGTGCCGTCGCGGATATGCTCTCGTCACCATTTCCTCCTAACTTCAACATCTCTTGCCGTCACCTCGGCTTCGACTAGGTCGATTTTGATCATGTTTTACAATTTCTTTCAGAAAATTCTTACTTTCGCTTCCCTTGGACTTCAGACCATTTGCATTGCTTACCAGGTGACCTCAGGCCATGCCATTTGCAACACGAGCCCAAACCATCATAGGTCTTTCTTGTCTTCAGCCGGACAGATCTGTTTGCAAGGGCGTCCTGACCTATTTGTTTATGACTCGTTTTAATCCCGCCCATCTTACAGAAAAATTTCTGCTGCATGAAGGTACCGTCTATGATTCTGCCTACCCTCGTCGGTCAAACCAGTGCTCTTTATATCTTTCCCTTGAACCTCCTGGGATATAGTTGATCTTGAAAGATACCAATGGACTCCACTTAATTAACGTAGTGTGGACTCCACTTCGTCCACACCACGTTAATTTAGGTCTTTGCAGACTGATCACAATACATTAACGACTACGTCACTTCCCAGATATCGATATTCTTGGTGTTTTACTTCGCATTCTCCGCTCCCTGTTACAATGGGTCGAAGGGTTAGCCTTTGCCAGTATGAATCTGTGGCATCCAGTGAATCTTTCAATTGTTGTAACTACCTTGAAGGGAACATGCCAATGTTCCTGCAGCCAGTCGTCAGGCAATCCTACTTCTTGGGATGCGGAAGCGTTAATTCTTTGTTCTGTGATCATAAAAATCTTTGCATTGAATGCTGCTCCAATATTTATATGTGCAATCGTATGCCGGAAGACGAAGGGATAACTCTTTGAATTGAAGGAAAATATGCGGAGATATGAATGGGTACACTTCATTTTCGCAGCTCTTTGCTATTCCAAAGTCGTTTTTTTTTCTCTGATTGTCACGCAAATAAGTAATTCAGAAAAACTTTGCATAATAGTTGGCACAATTTTTTGAAGCCCCTGAGAATATTGGCTCGATCTGTATAAATGCAGAACTATGAACTGAATTGTAATTCATAAAACGCAATCGCGGAAATCCTCGTAATCATCACGTTGTTATCCATCAAGTTGAGGCATGCTACTGTATGAGCTCTGCGCTAATTGCAGAACTGTGATATACAGCGGAGAAGTGGTAAACACAACTGGAATACTCCGCAGGTTGGGGTTTTTTTTAACCTTCTGATCCACTTGGAAAAATATTCTTCTGCTCAATAGATCCGAGCAATGGAAAGTTTCATACGCCGGCGTTAGACTCGATCCACGTTTCAGGGTAGTGAATTGGTGGAAGGCATAATCCCTTACCATGCGACGCAGATATGTAACTAGTGAACAAGTTCAAGTTTCCCATCGTTATTAAAGTCTTGAAGTCTTGGGGCGTTAATCAATCCCGTCTGAGGGATGCGCCCCCGCACTCGACTTCCATTAAGAATTTAATGGCGTATGAATGCGTGCGTGGCCTATACAATGATTTGCGGTGGGCAGCCGATGTACAAGTCAGTGCTTTTATCCTCCCAGATGAGTCTGGAACCAATTCACCGACCCCGGAGGGATGGAAGGCTTGGTTGGCCTAGGCGGATGTCGATATAGGATTCGAACTCTGACTCTGTGTGTGTGTGTGAAATGCGCCTCTTGCCATTACACTTGCTCCGCCCCTATTGTTTTTATTTCTCGAATAATCCACCGAACTGAAGCATAAGAAGTTCTTTGAAATATGTATGAAGCAAATTTTGTATGTGATGATTTCTGTTGGCTGAAAGATCGATCTACGGAAGTAAAAGCCTGCTAAAGAGTTTGCCTGCAGGGTTTTCAGTGATTATTCCAGCATTTTTGGGGGAATTTCCATGAATGGATATATTTTGATCGCACTCCACGAAGATATAGCATAGGACGGTATCCGTGCCGTGTTATCCAATATGTGATTGAGGATATTGGAGTAAATCGTTGCAATTTGCCATGGAATTCATCTTAATTTCCATGCACGCATTATGGGTATACATAGCTTCCGTTGTGATTAGCTTCCGAGGGAAACATTCAACAATCATGGAAATATGCGTGATATTCGACTGGGAATTCATCGTTAGCCCATAGTTGTTAGGTGGGAATGGCAGCTTACCCAGCGATAACTCGGTAACGAAATTTCAATCATGGCAGATTCAATTGAAGGGCGAAACTAGTACAGTGGCTGGACACCTGTTTGGCTTCCAAACAGCTCAATGAGCTTGAATTCGCTCCCTGGGTAGGTTTATACTTACCTTGTTTCTGCGGACGAAAACATGATAAGCAGTGAGGACTTTGTATGTTTTGCATAATGCAACTAGGCCTTCAAATCACTTCCACAGCTTCAGCCAGAACTCAAATGCAATGCCCTTTGTGTAGTGTAGTGGGAATCAAAATTTCACTGTTCCTTGTGGACCTCCCATATTTGAGCTTTTTTGTAATTAATCACCCTCGGCTTTACCTATAATACCCTCAAGAACTCTAGGCATTTTGTTGTTGATTCTGCAGCAGGCATGGACAGCATCGTGGCAGAGCTCTTCTCACTGGAAGCAATCAGCAAAGCCTTTTCCAAGCTATTCGCAGAAAAATGAAACAGCTTCACGCCATTTGTTTACCAGCCATTGTTCCTTGTCCCTTGCTTGAACTTTCAAATATGGTTTTTGAGTGGTCACTTCTGCGTCTCGCTGTCCTTCTTTCAACTGTTTCAATTAATCTTCATTTTTCGTTCCTTGATGCTTTGTTTGTGCCATGATTTTATGAGTTCCCCGTGTTGTTCACTCGCATAATCCCCCTACTGATCACTGCGAAACCAACTACATGCTCTCTGATATCCGGCTCTACTCATTTATAATACCTTGTTTATATGGGACTCTACGACCTCATTCCGGGAATCTAACCGGCTAGGGGAGGGGCTTCCGATAGACTTTTCAGAGTCCAAAAGAAACAGCCAACCGATTTTTTCTTCAATTCGTAGTTGATCACTTCTTTTATGATGCGCCATGGATTCGACTCCCATGATGGTTGCAAAGCTGCTCGCTCACTGTGTTCGATCTGTTCAATGATTTCCTTCAGAAAGTGTCTAGTCTGTTTTCATAGTTCCTGACAGGCTTGCTGCCAATCATCTGATTCAGATACAGTGGAATTGTTGTCTTTGTAAACTTTCTCGGTCGCGAGCATTGAACAGCATTTTCCACCAGTACCCAGCCTCTGTTTCGTCCTACATTAGCGAAAAACCTAATAAGATTGCCCAACTGGAGACGAATTAATTATCCGAAATTGTTACCGGTGACACAGTTATTTTTTGGTATTTTTTGCGGTAGTTTTACTACTGTCACTGTCAATTGATGTGTGACTTTGTCTCGCATCATTTGTATTCTTTTCCACGTGCGCGCTGGAAGCCATTGGAGTCGGGTACACTTTCAATTATTCCCATATACATATTCGCTCTCATACGTACACATTGGCTTTGGCACGGTGCTCCGCCCAGTTGCCCCTGCTGCCGTCGCCAAGCCGTTGGGCTGTGGCTGTTGAGTGAGAGCCGAGAGACGCTATTGATCACGCTTACTCTCGTTTTCACACTCGATAATCCTCGATGCACTTCCGCCTCATCGTTGCTGCGTATTTATGGAAAACGATCTGTTTGGCAAAACCTTCCTGAATGTCAGCGGGTATGCCTGTTCGGTAAAAAAACTTAATGAATTCCGCGCGCGCCCTCTTCTTCCTCTCTCATGTGTCGACGTCTGCTGAAATGGCGTAAGCATTCCTAATTAAATGGCAACTTACATTCGGAACTTGAGAATAACTAGCCTACGTCAGGAAACCTGCCTAGCTTGCAGCCACCGGACACTTTTTTGACTCGCTATTTGATAGTTCTGCTACTTGACTAAAGATTTTATCTTTTTGCGCTCAGAAGACATTTCTGTTCTGCCGCGATACGGAAATTGGATGGCACTTTGTGTTATGTGGTTGCTGCCGATTGTGGGTGAAGTCTACCCAAATTCTCATAGAGTAAGGAGCCGCAGGAATGCCTTGGTCTGCGTGGTCTCCAGCTTGGGTCCATCTTTATTGAGCAGAACCTCTCCACTATCGGAACTTACGACAAGGCCCTAAATCAAACTCTTTTCAAGTGGTCATATCACGATTCTTATTCCTTGAAAAGGCAGGAAAGAATAGTCTTCGACAGCAGTTCTGATGAGATGGTCATGCGGAAAGGGTCATGTAACAAACCAAACCAACCTTTTGAATTTCTATTCATCTCTGATGTTTCTCTCTTTCAAGCGATTATGAGTGAGTTCTTTCAAGGAGCTATCCGAGAGCGGTAAGAAATGTTACTCAGCCCGTAAGGACTTTTCGAGAGGCCTCTCCCTAAGCTTTCCTGAGAGTTTGGGGAAATTCTGCGTTTTTGTCGCGTCTCATATTGCATCGAGATCCATATGTGAAGGAAGGAATGCATCGAAATTGCGTATCTGTTCCCGTCTGGGCGACAGATGTGACGCAGATCCCCTGCTTAATGTATGGGAGCTAATGGAGATGGCAACGGACCAATTAATAATGTTTATTGCTGTAATGTAAAAAGTTATAGCATTTTTCCCTTGGCTTCCCTTATAAGGTAAATTCACAAAATAAAGTGTCTAGGATTGGTTTAAGCCCCAGTTCAATCTTCTAATAGTGGCTTGTTCAAAGTGCAATTATTCGCTCAATGTTGTGTGCAGGCATGACAAAAAAGCCTTTCACTCTGCTATGGAATCCCGTCATTTTGCTTTTGGGTGTAGCTTTACTATCGATGAAGAGTAGAGCAGCGATTAAGTAGAATGGGCTCCATCTTTACGGGGCCTCGTTATGGCAAAGATTCGAGGACAACCTACGAATCGTAAATGACTCGTGTGAATTTTCGCATTGATTGGTACGACGGCTCGAACCTGCTTTTCGGCCCGCGGTTCATTCGGAAGTTTATTCCTCTGTGAAGTTGGAAAAAAGTGCCGATATGGCTCTTACTTCTTCCACCATTTAGGCTCTGACCCACTTGGGTGCCTTCTCAGCATAGCATGGTTATCGACCTGGATGATTCAGGCATGAGACTTTCCATTAAGATGACGTTTGGTAATGCTCCTGTTTGGGGCTTTCTCATAAGAGTTGTGGCCTTGCTTTCGGATTAGCTGCGTGTTTTTATAGTTCTCCCACACAAGCTCAGTGGATGGGGTTCTTCGTAGCTCTTTTGATGGCATTGATTCGTTTCCTCGAAGGTTTTGGTGTCTCTAGCATCTCGGTAACAAAGTTGATGTTAACTTTCACTTATTTTCTGAATGATGCTTGCAGTTTCTTCGATGAGGTAAACACACTGTCTTAAGTGGAGTAGGAGGACTTAGGGTGTTCTGATGTAATATGAAGCTGTGTAGGGCATTCATTTACAGAGTGCACTTGAAATGTGAGAAACGCGTGAGTGAGGAATCCTTGTTCTCACGTCAGCACCGTTTAGCACCGTTTTCTTTCGCCGTTTGGATTTTTACTTTTGTTTTTTTTTGTAGGAAATCGATCATGAATGACGGCTATGCATCGATCACATGCTAACAGAATTCTCATTAACCGGTGCAGGCGCATGAATTTTTCACATGATATTAGAGATGGATTACGAGGTGCTGATGTCGACGGATGGCTTTATTAGATTGCTTCAGTACGTACATACGTCAGAGAACAGGAAACAATTCTCTACGCTAAAACACTTCCGTTCTCTAATCTTGAAGTATTACCTTCTCATATCCGTTTGTTGAACCCTATCGTACCTCCAAGATTCTGAAGCCAGCGCTACCTGTAACAGCGGGGAGCCAAACATCGAAGTTGTCAGTCCACTATGCGTTTTGATTGCCTTCTTTAATTGCGTGGCGTAGCAACGCAGCAAATTATGATTCTTAATGGAGCAAGTTTCGGAGCATTCCGTCCTCCATCAGATCACCGATCCAACTTTTAGTGGTCCGAAAATGACTAGTTCTTCGTAACCGTTACAATCCAGACATGAGGTCATTCCAGCCGATTCGTTAGCTGTGATTACATTGTCGTGATAAAACAACATATGCCGTGATTTTCGATCGAATTTTTCTCATGCTCTCCTTTTCTATCCGTTCCTTTTACTATCCATTTCTCCTTCTGCTTTGAAGTCGTGAGGCTGGTTGGGTGTTTTCCTCGTGGGAACTATCCAGAGATGTGACGATATCTCCTCCACTAGAAGTTCTGGCCTTTCTCTCCTCACTGGACTCCTAATGGATTTGTTCTTTGGTCAAAACTTTGTTTAGGTGACAATTGTGTTCGAGAGTTCGATCCTATCGAACCCATGGAAGTTTCTGTTTATATTCTCGAGCTACCAAGATGCTCTGTCGATTGCGCGGACGCAGTTCTTGAAGTAGGACTACTTGTTCTCCACTCAACATGAAACCACTGTACTCGACTAACGGAACATTGTGTATATCCTCTTTCCCTCTACAGACTTGGGGTTTACCGTTTATCCGGTTTTAAGCTCCCTTCGCAACCCCTGATACGAACATCGATGATGGCTCCACCAAATCCGACAAATACTCTCTCATTTTAAGAAATCATTAACCTTTTCCATGCCGATTAGTGGAATTATGCTTGAGCACCGTTGATCAAAAATTGATGCTCTCTGTATTTCTACAAGTTTACTTGTATAGCTCGCTCCAATACTTTAAATTATCTATGGAGGCAACGATTTTCCAGTTGTATTTCCTATCCCCGGAACTTGAGTTGTAATGGAGACTACTCCAGATGAATCTTTTGCGAGTGCAGCTTTTTGAGCCCTCAATGTCTTCCACCTCTCTCAGACCTACTCACTCGTATCGGTTCAGTTGAGTAAGAGACTACAAACATTTCAGAATGAAGCTTGATTAGGCTCGTTGGATGAGTTCAGCGAGAGATAAACAATGAGGCAGCAAAGAGACGTATTTACGATTTTGAGTGAAATGAGGGTGAATCAGCCTCCACAACATTCATATGATTCACCTTTTTTCCTCTTCTGGAGCTTTTCTTTGAACTGTGGCTTGGGTGTTAAACTTCTGGAACGCGCCGCGGGATGTCGTGTGTTAGTCACCAGTAGAACTTGGGTCCTTGAAAATGTGCAATAGGTGGTTGCATAATCCTCAATTTCTACATGGTTTATAGTATCGAGAGATCAGATTCTACCGAAGCTTGCACAAGGTTTATACCCATAAAGTGAGTAAATGATTGCGGGGGTGCTCAATTGGCTTCACTCTAGACTCTCAATAGCATGTGACAGGTGGAAAAGGATTTTCAATAATCGTGCGAATAATATATTGCGATATGCGCGAGAGAATTGAGCATTCTCAGCCACTCTCCCTTCTTCTATGAGACCGTAGTGACGCTACTCATATTGAGCTCAAGCCTTGCGACTATTAGATACGGGTTCTACTTGGCGTTATACTGTTATCTTCAGTGGACGTGTTGCAGCCTACATCTTTGCAGATTCTTTTTTTCGAAATTCATCACATTCCATACTTTTGTTCTCTCAAGTATGATCATTGGTTGTGGTTTCTACGGAATTTTCATTTTTGAATGGAGCTTTTTATCCTTTTCCAACCCTTACGTGCTTTGGAATTGTTGAAGTCTACAAAGTAAATTTTTTGAATAATTCATTAAGAATAATTGATGCACATATCAAGACTAGGTAGCAGATGATCTACACGTTGTCGACAATGTAGTCCAAGTCTGGCCACTATGCAAATCTGGCCGCTATGATTCCACTTTTTGTCACTTTTTTCTCGAATCATAAATCGGGCTTAATTGAAGCTGTACACTTTTGGCCCTTGCAAATATTTTACTTTGGAGTTAAAAGTTTGATATCATACCTGTGCCTCTTTGAGAGAATATACTGCTCGAAATGAGTTCTTTCTTTGAAAGAAATCAGGTACTCATCGATGCAGACGTTTTTGCTGACCTTATAGTATTTCTTGCATTGTTCATTGAAAAACTTTCCGAAATGAGATACTTTGAAAAGATGATGACCATTTTCAGCTTCACTTTTATCTACTAGATGCAAACCCCTCTAGAAGCTTCTAGAAACGATTTATCTGGACATAATTGAGTTCATATTTGAATTATCGCTAAGTCCTACATTCAAAACGAAAATCTGCAAATGGACTCAAAAATGACCATGTTGGACCATGAAGCCCACATCTGAGCTGCTGTCGAGGATGGAGAGAAAAAGCGCCGGTCCCACGCGACTCTTTTTCCCCAGAGCGTGATTGTCGACGACATGTTGAGAAACCGCGCGTATCTGACGTTTTGGTTGGCTTGTCTTACATGTTCTTCTTTTGATTTTTTTCTTCCATGGAACACTACCATGTCATTGCAATTTGGCAGGATTCCAACAAGAGCTTAGTGCGTATTACTGCATATCGCTGTTTCCATGCCTCGAAGGATTAGTCTTCGAAGATGCCTGAAGGAAAGGCATAAGATAGAGTCACAGGCGACTGTGACAGTCCCGGTGTTCGATTTCGCCAAACAGTTGGATGTTGATCCCTGCTTGAGGCTGTCTTGTTTTTAGTCAGTGCTTTCATTTTCCCACTCAAGACTGATACCATTGAACAGATCTGAGT
>UZAF01018940.1:0-15967 GCA_900617895.1 Haemonchus placei
TCGACCAATAAACCTTCCTGACACACCTGGCTATCAACCGTCTACCAGGGGCCAACAAACGTAACACCACTCTTTCCGATCTGCTCCTTCCCACTTACTTTTAACATGTCTTCTACCTCCTTGCGTGGAATCAGGCCATGATACCAAATATGGGCTGTGAGAGCCTTGTCTACCTGCTAAAATAAGGCGAATCAACCAAAGTATCTAAATCTGCTTAGTTTAAAGGCGCCGTTTACGATAAATTTAGGGTGCCTTTTTTACGGGAATTGATAGAACTATTCTAGAATAGAGCGATAATAACGAAAAAAGCGCAAAAACAATGAACAAAAAGAAATAGAAAGGATCAAAAAAGAGCTGGAAAGGGGGAAAGGGGGGTTGGGCGAGTTTCACATTGGAAGAACGGCGGTTAAGGGAGTGTTCGGGCGAGTGCACGAAGGCAACGCAATGTCCGCAATAGCAGACATTTGGCTGACAATCTGACGGAGTATGGGTACTTACGTGCGTCCTTGCGCGGCGAAGTGCGTGGTGGTTCGAACAACTCTGGCGCCTATTATTGGGGCCCAAATTTGAAGTACAGTAGATTAGTAGGGTTAGCTGATACTACCAATCTACTCTACTTCAAATTTGGGCCCCTTTGATAGGCGCTAGAGTTGTTCGAACCACCATGCACTTCGCCGCGCGCATCCTCGGACGCACGTAAGTTCCGTCCCCCAATCTGACGGGGGACGGTACGAAGTGCGTCCGAGGTTGCGCGCGGCAAATTTTGCGGCCAACTTCGTAAAGATTTGTACGACGGCGGCGCCAATTTTCGAGGCACAAACTCGAAGTAGTGTAGTTTAGTTGGGTCAGATGATCCTCCTAATCCACTCTTTTTCATGTTTGGGCCCCAATGATAGGCGCCAAAGTTGTTCATATCATTACGAACTTCGCCGCGCAATTTGCCGCGCGCATCCTCGGACGCACGTTCGTGCACATACCCCAATCTGGCTGGCAGACTGGCAATTTGCCAACCAGCTTATCGATTTTTCACCAACTTCGCTCCAATGCGAAAGTGGTGAACGGCAATTAGATTTCGTAGTCTGCCTAGCGAGGGGCGGACCGTGGCTCACTCTCCGGCCCCTTATTGTGCCCTATCCAGACCGTTTTCCCACCTCATTCCTGCACAAATGGTATCAGAGGGAGCGTCGAATTCAAACCATGTGCAAATCTCCGGAACCATTTTTCGTGAACAGTGCCTTTAATAATGGCAGGGGAGGTGAAGTGGTAAGCTGCCCACTAGCACACGCGCATGATCAGGTTCAAATCCTATATCGTTACCCACTCAGGCCGACTTATCTTTAATCCCTCTTATTATAATATATCGGCTAGCCACCCGTAACTCATTGCTAGGGCTACTCATTCATATCGTTGCTACGATTCCTGATGGAGGAAAAGGGACGCATGCCCAAGAATGGATGGTTAACGCCAAAGATTTTCTCCCTAACCTAATTTTATGCAGATCAAACCACATAAAGTAATGAAACTCAATTCAAGATCAAGGGCTAAGTTGGGATTGGGTAGCGCTTTGATTAAATACAACCTCACTTGTCTACATAGTGAATAAAACCACTCCCAGGAATACAATAGAAGGTGATACATTGTCAGCTACGCTTCGGCAGAAGATCTCGAATTTACGGATGTAACGCTTTTTTCTTCATCTAACTCGAGTTTTCAGGGACCAGTGCGTAGCAGTGGGTCTGCTATTTACGACCCATGGCTGCACAGCTAGCACTTTCCTCCCACTGACTTGATATAGTCATGCTGGGCACTGGCTTTCTTACCGAAGGTTAAAACAGATAATAATGGTGCGTTACGCTTGATATTTCAAGAACTGTAGTTTTACGAATGATCAAAGACAGTTCCAGTCAGAATCTTCTTGCAACGGCTTACTTTCAAAAAAAAAATCAGGAGTGATGTGGAGACGAGAAGACAAGTCAAACTGCAGATTAAAAATCAAGTAGTAGCACTTGCAGATGAAACTAGACCTTGAATGCTTGAGCGGCTTCATCCTGGGGCTGCTGACGGTTAGAAGGCGCACTCGCTTGCTCCTTTTGAGGCTGCGGAGGGTTAGAAGGCGAACTTTTTTGCTCTTGAACAACCTCATGCTAAACAGATTGCATTATTGTATCCGCAAAGTTTTCAAGAATCGATCAACAAAAACAGATGTTCCAAGGTTGTGCTCTTGCTGTGTTGGTTACTGTATCATTTTGAGTGAAACTCTTTACAGTGATATGATGAAGAGGTCTGCCATCAACAACCATGGTTGCAAATGCTTACTTAATACAAAGGAAATCATCTCATTGTACAGATTATTAGGAGATCGTCAATATTGGCTTGAGTAGACGAGAACTCACTGCTGTTAAACGTCATCCGCTACTGCAAAATCCACGCTAAATCGTGCTAATTACAGCTCATGACTTAAAAGTTTAGTTCGTACTTGGGCTTCCATGCCATGCCTCTGGATGCCTCTAGAAGCTTAGCGGTCTCGGAACGTTTCAGACTTTTGAACTTACTGAGCCTATAAACGAGAGTTTCGAGACAAATGAACACCGTCAGGGCTGACCTAAACTTCCACTTCTGCGAGAGTGGACAGCTCGTCTTCACTCTGTGCGGGCACGGCGAACGTCCGTTGCGCGTGTCCGTCGAAAGTAGGTCATCCCGCCCACTTCGCGCGCGGCGCACTCTACTGAGGTCTCGGGAGGACATTANGCGCACCCGTGCGGGCACCAGCAACAAAGCATTCGTTTCTGTCTTTCGCAATCGCCACCTATGTTAGACTCATAAATCGACGAGATGGCGATGTGAGGAGTCTCTCAGCAGCAGGCCTACCCTTGATCGTGAAGATCTTACGGGAGCACACTCGACTTATTCTTGTTGTCTATCTATCATCATCTCTTCTCAATAGATAAACGGCCCAAATTTTGCGTTCTTCATGCATTTTAGCGGATCGCGAAGGCGAAACATTCTGCGCATATCGGAGCTGCAGAGTCCGGCTCGATATTGAGTGAACCGGTTGAACCTCAAGCCCTTGACGTGGATGCTCACGCTGCTTTCTGCCGTCTTTACAATTCTTCCTTACTGTCGTCGTCTATATTCATGGAACGCCCGAGATAAACGTAAGACGATGTCTCTTCGATAGGTGTACCATCGATCCTAACTTGACCTTCGTCAGGCCAAGAAATCATGAACTGTGTCTTTTTTTGGTTGATCCACAGCCCTACCTTCTTCTCTGCTTTACTGATTCAGCAAGCAAAGTCTCAGCTTCCCCAATGCTACTTTAAAGGAGAACGATGTCGTCCGCAAACCGGAGGTTTGAGAGGAACCGTCCATCCACACGAATGCCCCTTTCCTCCCAGTCGAGAGACTTCATAACACACTGCAGCTCAGCTGTGAACAGCTTCGGCGAAAAAGTGTCGCCTTGTCTCACACCCTTTTCCATTGGAATGGGGAGAGGTCGTTTTATTCGCTACACCGTCGCGCTGCAGCGACTGCTGCAATCAGCTAGCGCTCTTATGTAGGGAGGGTCCACTCCTTGATCGACCAGTGCTGGCAGGACCGCATTCGTTTCGACGCTGTTAAAAACTTTTTCATAGTCAACAAATGTAAGGACAAGAGGCATTCGGAATTCTCACACACTTCGATGACCATTGCGACCGCTTGGATGTGGTCCAAGCAACTGAGTCCCTTGCAAAATTGGGCCCGCTCTACAGGTTGAGCCTCATCCAACATTCGCGATATGCAGGTTAGAATGATCTTGGTGAACAGCTTGTAAAGTAGACTCAACTAATACTTATTGGGCAGTAGTTGTGAAGATCATCTCGCTTCTTATGAAGAATGGCCATCAGCGAGTTCCTCCACTGGTTGAGTATCATCTCCTTCTGGAGGTAGGATGTCATGTTGCGAAAGCGAAAGTAGTTCGTAGCCACCTGCACGGAATAGGTCGACTGAGATCTTGCCGGGGCCGGAGTAGTGCTTTTCATGCTCGCGATTGCAACTCTCACGTCCAAAGATCCGAAGTGCTGTCCTGCCAGTGGAAATTTTGGTTTTCGTACGTGTGTCGTGGATCAGCACATGTTGGTGTAAAACCTCCGTATAACAGGAACGAAAATTCAGTCCGGCATTCGGCTCTTACAGTAATCCGGCGCATGTTAACACGCAAATTTTTACCCGTCACATATACGACGCGTCGAAAAGGGGCTTTGGGCAAGGACACGGGGTGGGTGGTGGAGTAAGCCAGGGGGTTACTGTAAGAGCCGAGTGCCGGACTGAATTTTCGTNAATTTCAAGAAGTGTGGCATTCTGATTTAGCCACAAGTTTCTTTTTCCCCTGAGGATATCCGTCGTCGCATTGAAAATGTGAGCAGAGCTATACAGCAACATCATTAAGCACCACTTTCTGTATGTCGATATGTGACCCAGTTCAGCGAAGTCGTACCATTTGGGGACTAGCATGTCCAACGGCGATGTCCCTTTCTCTGGAAGAACGTTGTCATAGAAGAGTTGAAGTTGGGCAGAAATCCTGCCAGACGGTTTCCGTTCTGATTCCTGCCCGCCCTTCTGAACTTTCCAATCCTGAACTCCGTCCTGATGCTTCGCCAATCCTAGCGTTGAAATATTCAACAACGAACTCGTAAATAGACTTTTTGTTCTCGTAGATGATCGTAAAACACATTGGGCTCTACTTCGTCAGCTGTAGAATACACGGAATAGCAGTTGACAGTAGAAGGAGAGAAGGTAGAGAGAGAAAGGAAGCAGGATCCCGGGAGAATCGACGAAATGGGCGACAGACGAGTGCACCTTTCACCCTGAATAATTAGGGTTCCATTACACGTTCGACGCATGTCGGTCCATGCATATTGCATCTGAAAATCCATGTTATCGCATTTGGCCCGGCAAATTGGAGCCGTCTTCTACTTTCTCTTTTCGAAATTCGAAATGTTAGAACGGGGGGTAGTCGCTATCAATTAAAAGTGGTCTCGAGGCCAGATACTTGTCAAATGTTTTGATAAGCTTCAGCATCTGAGTGGACGGCTTTGCACTATCAAAGAAGTAAGTGTACAAAATGGAAAGGCAGTTCGGCCACAATCAAAGAAATAATAATGAAGCAAGTAACGAAGAGGGAGCCGAATGTCATGTGCCCGGAAGTCGTCAGCGTCCCTTATTAGACGGCTCCAAGAAAACATTCCAGAACATTCCGAGAATTCCGCTTTAGTACAAAATTTATAGCAGTAGTTCTGATAAGAACCACTGTAGTGCTTTTGATGGCCACCTTTAACCCACATATCGGATTCATCCACAGCGATTACTCAGAAGATTAAAACAAGGTGGATAGTTTATCCTCATCATGGATTGTCTCAACCAATCTTCTTGTTTCACTTTCTCTATTCCCTAATGTACTGATCTGCCTGTGGTAAGATACATACATATAAGAAAGTTATGTTAACATTATTTGCGTATTGCGAAAATCTTGCAGCTTCTTTCTGCAACTCAGTTGCTAAGTGAACGATATGGCCGACAATAGTCAGTGAGGATAAGTCAAAGTAAATGAAGCACGACCCACTGGTTCAGCAACAGGTGAGGGGCCCTTAGCAGACTTCATCTCAACATCTCTGAAAACGTTTAGTTTTCCTGGGTAGATAAAGATGTGTAAATTTATGCTCCTACTTTTTATTATCATAGCACACACAGCATTATTACCATTTCATTCATAGTTTTCGAATTTCAATTCTTGCCGTATGATAGTAATTGCGAAGCCGCTCTAACCCATCCTCAAGCGGCATGTTGCTGGGTTGCGCGGAGAAGGTGAAACTAACTGGAGAGCATAATTCACATTAACTGTATAGAGCAGTTATAAATCGTAGAATAACTTAGGCTAATTTCTAAAAGCAGTTCACCGGCAAAAATGAATGCTTGCTTGACAAAGCGAATGTTACAAGGTAGTGACGGTAGCAAACATCTTCCTACTGACAACAAAGAAGCGCTGAAGCGTGTTCTGTTCTTTTCCCAGCGGATGCTTGACCTGCCCAGAAATACTTTTCAGTACAAAGTTCGCTTAGATTTCGTACATTCCTAGACCACCTCAATCTACGCAGTTATTGCGTTTTATACTGAAAAGTATTTCTGGGCAGGTCAAGCACCCGCTGGGTAAAGAACAGATGAAGATTTGTTTCTTCGATCTTCACTACGTAAGCTCGATTTTATGAGTTCGCTTAGATTTCGCACATTCCTAGACCACCTCCATCTACGTAGTTATTGCGTTTTATGTAAGTGGACAAGCAATGCATAAGTTACACGAAATCCGTTACGGGAAGCCTTCTTTTAATGAGGGATCTTTAGAAGGTGACGAGGCTACGGGGCGTGACCCCAAGTTCCGGGTCGTGGACAAAGTTGCGGAAAAAAAGCTTCTTAAAACATGCAGAAACAGAGTCGTGGGCAGCTTGGCCATAAGCATCGAATCGTACTATCGGCATCCCAAACGTTTGCGATTGAGAAAGTGTGGCTTAACCTCCGCTCCGACAGTTCTCGTTACCTACGCACCAACATCAGTCTACGAAGAAGAGCAGCTGGAGTCGTTTGATGGATTTAGGGAGGCTCTTCGGAGAGGACCATACTTTCTGAATGGTCATTGTCGGCGATTTCAATCCTAAGATCCGCTCCAGAAGGACGGCTGAAGAGCTTTATATCGTTTCCACAGGAAGGAATGGAATGAGCTGCGTGAAAGATTGTCGAAGTATGCCATGTCTCCTCATACCATCCAGGCTAACTCGCTCTTACAGAAGCCCTTCTGCATAAGGCGGACTTAAAAGACATTTGGTAGGCAGTTCCATGTAAAGTGAATCACATCATCATCAATCGATAATTTCTCTAACAGACGTCACTGCCCTTCCAAAGTTATACACGAATCGGACCAGCGTTACCTCTGCGCGAGATTTTGTTGTTCAGTGCATTGAAAGAAGTTGCGAAGTTAAAGAAAAAATGCCGAGCTTCTGGGAATTTTTCTTTATCGACGATAGAGAAATGTATAATCGGTTCGTTGAACATCTTCTCGACACTGCTATGTAACCGGTGAACCTACAAGCTCTCTAGAGACATCTTTACGAAATCCTTGAGCTGATAACCCATAGTTCCGGCGAGCTGCAGGCAATCACCAACTAACGTACGAACATATGAAGTTATACAGTGGAGCGACGAAGAAAGGTTTGAAGCAGAAAAGGAGAGTACTCCTGGGGAAAGCTGCCGAAACTGGAAAGAACAATGTTCGTTAGAGCTTCTCCTTTCACAAGACTGAAATGGCTTCTGCCAATCGTATTGAAAGAAAAGTTACCGCTACTTTAGGGGCACCTGAGGACATTTACCAGCTCTACTTGGATATCTCCTACAGCCACCTCTGCCCGCCGATCTACCCCTAAGGATCTATATGTCTTTCTTTCGTTCTTCCTTTCGAAATTTGACATATCGTCACGGCTACAAAGAAGTGTACAAAACCCGTTACCGATAGGATTATCAGGACATTTAAAGAGCTTTCCACTAGTTGGCCTCATAACTGTGGCTCAACCTTTCACTGTGTACTTGTAGAACTACAAATCGCCTATGTTGCCTAGTTAATCTAGCAGGAACATGTTAAGAGATAAGAAAGGAGACCCAGAGGATCATGGCACCGGTTGCTCACAATGAACTCTTCACTCGGGTAATCCTCGAGACGACTGGCATGTGCTGGATGAAAGACAAATATGCGAGTAAGCATCGTTTCGGAGAGGGTCCAGTACAACCTATAGCATCCTCGTTTAAGTTGTCGTTGAAGCATTACGGGAGCGTGCAGGATGTCCTCTCTTCTCGGGTCCATCGATTTTATGGTCTTCGATACTAATGAGATGGAAGAGCCACGGACAATCCGACTGCTTTTACAAGATACATAAGGATGCAACGTGAACTCTAGAACATCATGTGCCAGTTGAAAAGGAGGGCATGGGAATAAGGGTGGATGGTCGCTACTCACGTTATCTCCCTCTTTGCAGGACTTCGTGCTTGTAAAAAGGAACATCGTGCAGGTATAATGAAAGCTGGCGTAATATGAAAGAGATGGCTTGAGAACGGTGCGGTCGTTGTTGCTTTGACATACACCTAAGAGACGAGAACGCGAAAGCAGCATGACCATGCGTCAGCGTCATTCAATGCGGTGTGGAAAGGACAGTGTAGGTGGGTACACGCAAATGCAAATATGAATCCGGAATTCCGAGGTCCGCTGATGGATGAAGATCAGGGACGCCGTTGCTCACGCCATTCAAAAGAAGATCAGGTGAGCCGAACGCCTCATATGTTTGATACGCGATTCTGTGATCGTTGAACCAGGGCGGTTAATGACTGGCCTCTCGGAAGTCAAACGAATACAGCTACCCGATGTCCATACTTCTTCAGGGGAGTTCTGAACAAATGGAATGCCATGCCTCTTGTCCCTATACCGAAGACTATCCACTAGACTACTGTAGTTCGAATGGATACGTTGCTGGCAAAGAAAATCGATGACTGCCGAGACGACATGTGACAACAACGATGTACAGGTAACTTCGCTCTTTCAAAACAAAACTTTCTCTATACAATCCTGTTTTCAGGACAGTTTGTACAAAGTGGCCAACTTTTCCTAGATAGTTGCTTGCAAATTTACCTGTGTGTATATTGGCTTGACATTTCCAAGGCTAGGAACTTTATTGAGCTCGAGTTTTCGGTATGGATGGACCATTCAACGGCAAGCTTCTGCGTACAATTAGCAATCCCTCCCCCTCCCATCCACACAATAACTGTAACTTGTAGAAGTCGAAGAAAGACGGAAGGTTTGTGGCAGAGAGTCCAGAACGCCTCACTGCTCCTCACGCGGTGATTCCCGTTTAGCAGAATTTTTTTAAGTTAAAGAAATTCCTTATCATGGAACTGTCTATCAGGTGACCCACAAGCTCATCGTAGGGAAAAAGCTTCTGAAACTGCAAATCACCATGGATGGTATGCCATGATGAATTTCGAAGGTCTTTCACCCCCTAATTCCACCCCGCTCCGTGAATCTCGATGTTAAGCACTTAGGCCATCCTTTCCTAGGACCAACCTCCGTGTTGGAGTCAGCGACGATGACCTCCAAAAAGGGATGGTTCTATCTGTTGGGTCCAAACGGAACTAAAAGACACTCCTCTAACTCTTTTTGACATAGCTTGGTGTTGGTGCGTAGGCGACAAATATTGGAAGAGTTATATAGATAAAGGCTGGGTGTCGAGCCACGTCTTATCAATTGCGAAAGTTCTGGTGGGTGTTTGCTTAACTGAAACGGGTTAATAGCACTTTTAAGGGAACTAGACCTGAACCTACATGAGATTGGAAGTCTATACTATGTAGTGCACGATGAAAATTGTTTCTGAGTGCTTCTCCTAGGAATACCCAGTGGCCCCCAAGGGTAACAGGAGGGACACTGTTGAGTCCCAAAATTCAACAGCTAGGGCATACTGGGAGCATCGCTACCGGGTAGCCCAGACTTCCCGCCCCTCGATCGATGTCACGTCATGCAAGTGTCGAGGCGATACACGTTGCAATATTTGTTCTAGGACCCTCTCATAATAAGCTGATCGCCGAGGGATGAAGGAATGTTTTTCTCCCATTTTTTTACTTTATTACTCTTTTTGCTGCTGCGATTCTTATTCTAATTTTCTACCTTGAGAGGCTGGAAACATGGACTGTTTTTGCTGTTACTAGGGTTTTTTTTGGTTAAAGGCACAGTCTACGATAAGTTTGAGGTGCCAGTTTTTATTCAAAAAGCGGAAGTATAGGTTGAGAATAGTTCATTGATAGTGAAGAAAGCGAGAAAATTCGTCAAGTTCGAAAAAATAAGGCTCCTCAAAAGTAGGGACAATAAAGGTTGGACGAGATTACCAATTACGGGAATAACATCGAACGAGATTTCAGCTATTGCAATTGCACAAAGAGCCCACTACATCAAGCCAAAACTGTACAGAACTGTCTTTCACTNCCGCTATGGGCCATGACAAGTTGCTTGAACTTCTTACATGGGTTCCCTTGTGATCGGTGCAGCCTCTACATTGCCGGTGAATCTCGTCCGAGGATACACACGAGCCAATCCTTGAGCCCTTATAACTCCCTAACTAGGTCGTTTTCCAACTTAATAGTGCCAGTTATGGTATACGCGGGAACCTCAAATTCATCCAGTAGGGGAATCTCTTTATTTTTATCTTGAACTGTGCCTTCAACTTATGCTTATAAGGATTGCATTTCTACTTATGTAGTCAGCTATTCGCACCAGGACGCATTGACACACATCCTATAGTTCGTCCAACACCCCGTTCTTCTTCATTTTTCTGGTCTCATTCTCGTCCAGCCCTCTTTTAAGGATTCTTTGAAGCCCTTCTTTCACCTTGAGAACACCAATTCACGCAGTTTCTTCGCCTTCCTTGCACTATTTTCCATCTTAGTTTCCATTTTTCGTCACAATCTAGATTACCAAAATCATCGTGAACTGAGCCTTTAATTATTCGCTGATGGAAAGTCAATGGAACGAATTTCCAAAGACGCAGTTTTGATAAGAACCTTATTAACCTTACCCTACCTACAAATTGACAAGAATGCCCCTCTCTAAACTCAAACTCAAATTTCTCACTTCATTTCAACAGAAAAGCGTTACATACTTTTGTCTACGAGATCTAGCTGATTTCATAGACGACAAAGCCTTCCTTCGACTCATACTCATCTTCTATCTGGAATCCTTTCCTGCAAGTGATTCTAAACAATTACATTACCTTTTTTCGAAAGCACTACATCGTTAGTATATTTTACTGAAAATATACTAAGAAGAATCGTTCCTGATCATGATTTTCATGATAAATTACTTTAATCATGGAACAAATGTGGTTTAGGAATGTTTTCAAGCACTACAGAGGAGCAAGTCACGGTGAGATCATACTCATACAAAGAATTTACTGATTTCGCTTTATTCACTATTGATTTGTTGCACAAGTTCTTGCATTATGCCTAATTACTCTGAGACCCCCATTGCCTTTAGGAGATGAAGGCTCACTCGATGCAATCCGTTGCATGCAAGAGTCGGAAGGGGTTCAGTAAAAACCTTCGTGATTTCATTACTAAGCGTACAGAAGGTTATGAACAACATATAGAAGCAGGCCAAGGAAAGACAAGGCCTAAAATAGTAGAGACTCAGAGGGTTTGAAGGAAGGACTATTATAACAGTCCGGTTCGCGAGCCAATCATAATCCTGGCTGACCAACCAGAAGGAGCGCGACGAGCAGGAATTATCGGAGTTGTCAAGCAGAAGCCTCGTTGCCATCCCGATCGCACGCAAAAATGCCACTTCGTTTGCGATCTCATCAGAGTGTAGAGTGAAAGCGGAGAAGGTTGCTAACTTGCTCAAGTGGATATACGCATCCCTGCGTAGTTTCCTCTGACAAGGAAATTTTCACGGCAAAAGCAGTCTTCAACGAAGAAAAAGATCGCCTAAGCACTTGTAAGAAAAAGAAAAGAAAGAGAAATGATGAGGTCGCGGGCAATGGTATGGGACCGGTTGTTTCGCCGTCACCGGTGTAAAAATTGACGAAGATGTGGATTCAAAGAAAATACTGGTAGAGTACTGAATCAGTTATCCTACCCCACAACTTGTATCAGCCCGTGATCCTTTCAGCAGGGCGGTATTAAAGTCCACCTAGCTAAGCTCGTCAAAAGTGGTGTTGACGCTGACTGCTCGACTACACATCACTAAGCGTAAGCCTACCACGAGCCAAAGTGGACTAGGGGATCGCATTCACTTGAGAGGCATAATTTATCGCATTCATTAAATTCTTAGTCCGTTCAGAGCCTTCGTGAAGAAGTCTGACTCTCGCGTTGGCGGCGGTGGTATTCGTAGACGTCCCGAGGGAACCAGCCAGTAACCGTCCTAGTAAAACAATCATCCAGATGTCGCGAAACATACCCGGCTCGCCTGATTTTCGACTTCCTGGCGTAAGCGACTGCATCCCTAATCTTCGTTAGAGGACGGGGCAAGATTCCTTTCCTCACTGCGTGTATAGGGAAATTCCGAGCATCGTCCTTCCCAAAGCCGTTGAATAACGCTGAAAGCTCGTTCATCCTGCTTTCGTCGAGTCCAAGCCACAGAGGTGTACGTCAAAGCAGGAAGGACAACAGTGCCGACAAGGAGCCGAATGTTCATGGCGGAATGTTGACTTTCCCACCTGGATACAGATAGCTGGGGCATTCAGTGATACTCGTTCCGCTCGGCGTAAAAGGAGCATCAGGTACCACTCTGCTTCTCATAAACATCATCTTCGTTTAATTCAGGCTTAAGTCGATCTCTCTACAGGCGTTGTCAAACTCGGCCAGCATTCGTTCCCCTGCTTGATGTTCGGTGTTGCACGATGCCTTGCAAAGCGGAGACAATGTTAATAGCGGGCGTCGACTTATACATACTCCCAGGAGCCTTCCCATTATAAATGACGCATGATATTCTCGAGAGCGGCGCTGAAAAGTCTGGGCGAAATGGTTCTGGACCCCTCTCTCTTCTTGATAATGATTCATTGTAGAATGACGGTCGTGAAGCTGTCGTTAGGTGCACGAAGCATCCTCATGCATTGAGGAGCAACACCTTGGTTGCCCAGATTTTAAATTATCATTTTTGTCTCGACAGTATCAAAGGTCTCCTTCAAGATATGAACGTAAGATATAACGGCATTTTGTACTTTCGCGATACTTCAACGGGAGTTGCAAGGGTGTGGATATGATCAATTGCACCAAACCCTCTCCAAAACCTGCTCTCGCATGGCTGTACTTTACCTCGTATTTTTCCATTCCGGTTCAAGATGACGCATGTGAAAGCTTCTAGATCTCAGACAGCAAGTAGATTGGGCGATAGTTGTCCAAATCGTAGGATCACCCCTCTTGTACAGCAACTTGGTCTTGCTAGTTTTCCATGACGTGGAAGCTTTGCTGTCCGACAGGTATCGCGTCTTCGGGATACAATAACTGTTCTGTCAAGCCATCTTGATCTTGTAATTTGTGCGTTAGGCTTTGCGAATACTCCATCCGGCTTCGGCGGCTCTGTCCATGACGACTACTATTCCCTCTTTCAGATGTTTCTCTAACGCTTCTCTGCACAGCTTCGCATATTCGGTTTCTTGATGAATGCCTGTTAGCTCGCGGGATTTCACGATGGCGTACCCGCTCAACAATCGACGGTCGTCCCTTAACTTCATCTACTCAAGACTCTCTGCTTCAATAGCATTACCGTGAAGTTGTTCGACCAACTGATTACATTCCTACACGTTGCCGAAAACGGAATCTCAGCATCCACTCGCAAGGGAAGCGAAGTGATCCCCGTTGATGAACGTCTTGTGGCTTCGTTTCAAAACCTCACAGCTCTCTCTACTCCTGTGAGGAACAGGATCTAACAAAACGATGATCCGATCCTTCGTAAAACTTCGGAAAAACAGCGACGTCACTCAGGCAAGCCCTTGAAGATGATGTGGTCTATCTCATTATGAAGTTGTCCACCAAGTGACTCTCATGTCCATCGCAAATGAAAGAGCTTCAGGAAATGCAAGTAACCATGGATGGTGCGGATCGATAAACTCAGACAGTCATTCACTCTGTTCACTCCATTTCATTCCAATCCGTGAGTCCCCACGTGGAGCTCTACAGCGGTTCTCCTGGGGCCAATTTTGGCGTTGAAATCACCGTCGATTACCTTGAAGATAGTATGAGCCTCCAGAGATCCAGATAAACGCTTTTAACTCGTGGAATCATGTTGCTGCGTAGGCAACGAAGATTGTTAGAGATTAGGTGTAGCCACATGTTCTTGATCGCAAACGTCCGATTTGGGTTGTCAAATTTTCGTACAAATAGATGTTCATGGCCAAGTGCGTGTTGGTGTTTACTGTTAGAGCGTAGCAAAGCCAGCAGTTCTTGCCTTCCGGTCCCTCATCATCGCTATCAATTCTTATCAGATCCCATTGCATCCCACACCACCACCACATCTCTCTGTCATTTATAAAGCAGAAACTTGGTGTGTCGTTTGTAAGTTCGTCGGTGCGTCGGTGTGTCGGTTTGCATGTTCGTCCGTCTGTCTGTCCGCAAAAATTATGTTTACTATAAAGGTGGTGATATGGATAATCCAGGTGGGGGGGGGGGGAGCATTTCTAACTGCTCAGTAAATGTAAGGAATGGGGGCCGGCGTAAGCAGGGCGACCCGACTGGTGTATCAATGTTCCAAAGTTGCACTGTAAACCCGAAGTACGGACTAGTCCTAGCGTATCTTGTTTTCTCTATCCTTGTCAGCCGTTAGACCCGGTCACCGACCATCTTCGACATTTTCACGCTCAAAATCATATACCAAAGTGATAGGGTTTTACTGTTAACAGGAAAGTCGAAATGAATAATGTGACCTTTGCCGTTTAAGACTACCTATCAGTTCCTATCACCTAACATCAGAATTTTCATCATTCCACCTGTACTCCTTTCACACCTAACGCTCTAGGTTTGAGGAAAAGAATCGTGGCTTTTCGCTCAAACATTCATGCTAACACACCGACACACTTAGCACTCATAATGGGGGAGGTGGGGATGTGCGGAAAGAATTCATCGCCTCCGATGAGGCGCAAGGAAGTTGACACAGCAGACGATGAGGCGCAAGGAAGTTGACACAGCAGAAAACATTAGGTGTCCACCGGAAGATTGTTCAACAATGCACGTGGGTGCAAGGCTCTTACTACGCGGAAGCGTGAAAGTTTTACTCAAACAAACCACATCAAATACTTTACCAGAGTATGAACTATTTTTGGCGACGAAATCAGGTTAAAAAATTTACATAAAAATAAAACAATAGCGGTTACGATTAGATCCTTCTTTTCTTTACCATTGTCGCAAGGTTAATCCATTGATACGACGAAGACGTAAGACGAAGGTTTTCGCAACTTGAGACTTGCATCAGTTTTCTAGAATGAATACAAAACTCACACATCTGAAGCCCTTGATACCAATGCGACTCCTTCCACACACACTTGCTTGCAAATGAACATTACCATACATCCAATGTATTTATCTAAAGACGATCAATTAAAACATGTATGTAATAGATAATGATAAGCACTATGCTTTTTCACTTTGACGAAGCTCACAGTGACATAACTTAGATGGTGAAAGTTCTTGAATTCTTCTATTGCTAGAGTTGTAGCCCACACGCAGTCGATTAAGGAGGTTTGCACAGAACCGCTTAGAAAGGACTCTAGAGCCAAACACTTGACAAAAGTTTCGATAGGTTTCAGCACGAATTTGGTTGGAACCCGTAAAAGCCAGTCAGTCGGGTGGAAGGACGGGAGACCGGCAGCCTATGGGGCTGCTCTATATAACTGGAAAAGTAGGTACAGTTCGCTGTGTCTGTTGGTGTGTTGTGAGGTAGATGAGATTACTTATCTTGTCATGCCAGTTCTTGAAATGGTATTCATGCGAGACGAATTAGGTTTACCTATCTTATAAGTATCCAGTCGGGTCGCCCGGCTAACTCCAGGCTCTCTTCCTTCCTGTGTCAAACACCCTATCCCGAGAAATGTTGAACGTTCGGTAAGACGGTTAAGCACGTGCAATGATAATAATGATAAGAAATCAGCGAACTTTTCTTCGCTACGGATTTATCACTAATTGGGAATCCCAGATCATTGGCGCTCGGATGGGTTTAGACACAAAAGATATCGAAACAAAAAGAAACCATGATGTGTCCTTGAGTCAGAAACCTTGCTGGTTAGCGGTCGTAGTCCATTAGCGAGAAATAAACCAAACTTTAATTTTTTCGTTATGGAAAATTGCCATTGATCGGTTCTTATCACTGCATCTACCTGTCCTATTGAATGAAAAATATCAAAGAACAATGTTTGAATAC
>UZAF01018940.1:16043-26548 GCA_900617895.1 Haemonchus placei
AAGTACCAATGCTCCACCATTAATACGAATGAGGCAGCGGATCATGCGGCTCTAGGTGCTTTATCAGGTCCTTGCAATTGTTGTCCCCTCTATCACATTTCATCAGTGTTCCCATCCTGCCCCCCGTACCCCTACCAAGTTTGAACGCTCTAGGTCCACGTAAACAGGAGTTATGAATTTGCGGCCCAAAATTTGTATCGCGCACGCCTCGCCCCCTGTGAGCGGAGTTCGGTCCTGCCACCAACCATAGGTGTTCCCATCCTGCCCCCCGTACTCTTACCAATTTTGAACGCTCTACGTGTACGGGGAAAGGAGTTATGAATTTCCGGTCGGACACACACCGAACACTACACTTAGCAAATTAGATATAGTAGGATTATTTCATGCCACCGTTACCATGATTCCCTGTTTGCAAACCTCGAACCAACTCCGCGTAATCTGTCGCGCCCTATTCACTTTGGAAAGAGCTAGAGCGCGCAGTTTAAATTCTTGCAGACAAGCATATGGACATGCTTGCTCTGCAAAATATTTTGATAGCTTTTCAACTTGGATAGCGACATCCGAAACGCGAATGATCAGAGGCTCATAGTGCATGCTTTTAATGGCTTAACCTCCTAGAGCTGCTCCAATGCAGGAATAGCGCTCTGGCATTAAATTGCATGTGAATTCGGACTGTGCTGCTTTGCTGAATGTTTTTTTGCTTTTCTAGCTCTGAATAGAACCTTCTGCGTCTTGTTTGTTTGTTGACACACAACAGCAATTGTTACGGTGTTTTATTCGGTTATTTTCGAGCGTTCGATTTGTTTTTTTTTTGCATTTGTTTTTGTTTTTATTTCAGGACTGCATGTTCATTATTCTGGTGATATAATTGTATCCCATGAAACATGGCTTCCATAGATGTGACCGAAATTCTAAAGGGAGCTACCGCCCCGTCTGAGGTGAGTTGTTTCGTAGCTATTGCGTGTTTATACTCATTGTTAAATTCGTCACGTTGTACAGGGCAGGGCTTGCTGCCAATATTCGAGGTTGATAGAATTAGAGTGGTAAGGTGCCTATCGGTAAAAGATAGGTAGATATATTGCTTAGGAAAGGCTTTTTGCTCGACATTCATGAATATCGCTGTTGATCTAGCTTTTCTGAATGTACTGCATTTAGCCGAACATAGGCGGGTCTCTGAGCATATCACTGCTCACTTGCTGAATGGTTGTNTTGTCAGCCTGTAAGGTGGTACGAATCGCCTTTGTTAACTTACTAGTACCTTTCACACATAATTAATCAAAAATGACGACCACGGTAGCTGAACCTCACTTCTTTTTCCAGATCTGATGGTGTTCTTGATTATTAAACATTTGATAAGTGGTCCAACATTCTCTATAAAGCTAATTTTAGCCTCCTATAAAACGTTATCGCCCTGCCGCCTCCGAAACAGAGCAAAATTTGCCAAGCACGATTGCTTCGACAAACCCACAAGATATTCTTGCCGCACTCGAACAACATGCTGCCCAAGCTGTTACCGTGGATGAAGCGCACATCAGGAAAATCACTCTGCAGGTCCTGCTTTTTGTCATTGTCATTCGCTATCCTTCTTTTCTTCAAAAGTTGATGTTACTATTATTATTGAAGGCATTATATTTTGTTTTTCCAGTTAGAAAGAAAGACTTTGAAGAATAGGGAAATGCGTACTAAGCATGCAGATGATCCTAAAAAGTTCATGGATTCGGAAGTAGAGTTGGATACCGCAATACAGGTATTTGTTATGTTGTTATGTTTTTCTACCTTCCTTCGTCTGATCTGTTTTTTTTTNTTTTTTTTTATTTCTAGGAAATGCATGTACTCGCAACACAACCAGATCTTTATCATTGTTTTGTGGAAGCCGGAGGGCCATCTCTCATGTTGACGCTACTCAGTCATGAGAATTCAGACATCCTCGCTGCTACCGTTAACTTACTTCAGGTAGGACGGATCTCTGCCCTGTCAATCCACACTGTTCCGTTTTTCATCGTTGAAACTTTTTAGGAACTAACTGACGTTGACATTTTAAACGAGGGTGAAGCAGGTGCAGCTCAATTGATTGAGAGTCTAGCATCAGGCCGAATTATTGAGTCATTCCTTACGGCTTTTGAAAAGTTGGATGAGAAGGTGAAAGATGATGCTGACGCAATCCACAATGCTCTAAGTGTAGTGGAAAATGTAAGTTTATTTATTATACATAGTTATTCTCTTTCTCAATGCTTCTATGACAGCATAATTATCTTCAAGCTGTGAACCTGTATTCACATAGTCTTGCCTTCTCACTTAACAAGCATCATGAGAGACCTTACTTTGTTGAATATTCATTTCTATTTGAGCTTAAGTTTTCCCCCTTTAATTCACCCTTACTTCAAGTACAATTTTCAATTTTAACCCAACTGCTTTTTATGAGTTTCTGTTACATTTCTGTAATTGAGTCCAGCTCAGTTCACTTCAGATGATTGACTTCCGGCCAGAAACAGCTGAAGACTGCGTAAATCAGAATCTATTTTTATGGTTGTTACGGAGAGCATGTCAGAAAGTAAGCGTTAGAAGTCTTTTTTCACGTACTGTTTTTGATTATCGACTGCAAGTGCACAGGTTCACCATTCTTATCGTTGCTTCCATATATTTTATATGACATGAACTATGAAAAGGAACAAAAATAAAGATCGGAAAGCTAAAAAAAGCTTAGAAGCTTTCAATGATAGGGATTTTTGTCCACTCTGTTCTCCACTCAGTTCATCTTGAACGGGAGATCTCAACCTTAGAATTAAGCAGGCGATCGCTTTTGCTTGAATCGTGGAATGTCTTTACAAATGAGTTGCTTATCTACAACGTCGAACCAGTAGGAGGGGATGACTAATAATAATGAATTTTTTCCTGGAAATCTTTGTGACGACTTTATTGTACTTACTCACGTCTTTTTTCAGCAGTATGATAAATTATTTTGTTTAAGGGACAGTTTGATGCCAACAAGATGTACGCTAGTGAGTTGATCGCACTTCTACTCCAGTTGTCCGAAGCGGCAAAGCGAAAACTTACTGAAAAAGTCGATGGTATTGACATGCTTCTTCGCGTAAGTATCTTTGACTCTTCCTATCCACATGTACTCCATAGAGAAAATTTGCAGTTTTTTCTTTTTTGTCATTGTTTTTATCTATTCTCGCTGGGAGGAGTACAGTTCACATTCTGTGAATGAAAAGGGGGTAGAAGATAATGTCTTTGACGTTAATCTTTCCGACTTTGAGATGCGTCACGTTCTCACCTTCCATTCAGGATTGTAGTGGGGATTTGATTGGGCATGTTACCTCTATAATTAGTTGCGGTGGCCAGTCTGTGAACAAGTCAGTGCTTTTAGACGAGAAGCGAGCCAACTAACCGATCACGGAGTAAAGGAAGACTTGCCCTGAGCGGTTATCGATCAGGGCTTCGATCCCGGGATCATGCCTATTTGATAGTGCGCATGATAGTGCGCTATTTGCCTTATACCTTCTTCGAGCGAAAATGTTTACATCCAAGTATATAAGCAAATGGACACACAGACAGGCACACACTCACTAGACCTCTGCGTAGTGATGCTCTCTGCAATGATAGATCACTTGTTAGCCTACGGCGTCGTAGTTTCTACAACGCACCGGAGCAAATTAGTAAAGGATAATTTTTAAAGTAAAATAGAGATTACCTCTGCGAAAGTTGGCTTACTGATGTAACACATAACCCTTTTCCAGATAGACGAAATATGGTGATTTCAATTAGAATCAATCGGTGCCCCATCTCCTATTGTGCAATTTGCGAGCAAACGCTCCTAGTCTGAGAAACCCTACCTCCTTCTGACCTTTTGTCCACTAGTCGATACTTTTAGTTGCTACTGTCTAGAAAAGAAAATTTCGTTTAGTATCGAACGTGGAAGCCATTTCGTTTAGAATTTTACCGGGTGAGGATTTCAACATGTGCCATAGATTGTTTGGTAATAATCAATATATCTCGGTTTATAATAAGGAGAGAACAGCAAAGTCTCTACCATATAATGCAATAATTATCGTTTTTCCTGATTTCGCGGCTTCTCTAGTACAGTATAATGATTTCCTTTCCACTTTCATAGCGAGGTAAAGGGCGCCTCGTTCATTGTGAACAGTGTCATTTGTTTCTAAAAACCTGGCGCCCTTTCCGATTGCAAAATCTCACTAATCTGTCTAAATTTAATCTCAACACAACGCTGATTGAGGAGGAGAAGGAGAAAAAAGCGGAATTTTGGGCACATGAACACTTCGGTTCCCCGACTTGATGTCGCGACAATTCTGTTGTTTGTGTAAAAAAATTTCTCGATTGTAATTTTGGTAATCCCAGGAGCTTTGCATAAACTTCTGATCAGTGCTTTTCAGGCTCTTGCCGCATACAAGCGACACGATCCCGAAAACTTGGATGAACGGGAACATATGGAAAACTTATTTGATGCGTTGTGCGCTGCCCTTATGCTGCCAGCAAATAGAGGCAAATTTCTGGACGGAGAAGGCTTACAGCTCATGAATTTGATGCTTAGAGAAAGGAAGCAGTCTAGGGAGAGCGCATTGAAGGTAAGTTGTTCCAGCAAACTTTTTTTCACAAGGTTTGGCTCAATCTGCTGGAATGGTCTTTTTACCTAGGTACTCGATCATGCCACCACAGGTCCAGAGGGCAAAGAGAATTGTAACAAATTCGTGGAAATCTTAGGTATGCATTTATAGCGATTGATTGTATCCTCTATTTTTTAAACCTGTTTGCGCTGCCCATGGGGGCCCCAGTATCACTCTTACTTTGACGAATTATTCCTATTCGGCGTTCATTTTTTTCAAAAAAGAAATGCTGCTTATCGTATTTAAAACCGTGCAACTACTGCTTTACTAGCGAGGACAATCTATATTTCTATTTATTAAGAACGGAACAATCTATTTACGGGAGAATTGTGTTATTTTATGGCTTTTTGTTAGTCGCTTTGCTTATTTGGCCATGCTCGCTGTGATGTTGCATTGGTGTGGTTTATACTGGTTATATCTCTGGTTTATACTTTTACCAAGGTTCCGACATGGACATGGAAATTCCTCTATTAAACACAGACTGAGTAGTCAAGAAGCTGACTTGTTTCACCTAATCTGTATTATTATAAGGAGGGCCAGTTAGTAATGCAACTAAAGTACACAATACCAAAGTGGCGCGGTAGGCCTCCCACTTCCACAACGTGTTAGGTTTACCCATTAACGCAGAGGGCCCTAGTTGTGCCCTTATATTAGGTAAGGAGTAAGGGACGGGGAAGTCGTTCAGGGTGCAATAGAACTACGGCGAATCATTTTATCGTAACAGTTTTTCGGTAACTTGTCATAATTTCACATTCATATTTTGATTTATGTTCTTCTGAAACTATGTTCCTAGGTTTGTGTCGATCGGTTCAGTCTTACGGGAAGATTTTGCATAGAGCCTTGTACTTTCTGCGGTCTCACTTGGCACCGCCCCTAAAATTTGTTACCGAAGCTCGGGGATAGGTTTAACATTCCGTATGGAATTGGTTTTTCACTTATCTAGTAGTAGTTAGTTTCTTACTAGAGTGCGCCTAACACAAGTGGGAGAAACTAGCGCTCACACCTGCTGCACTCGTATTCTTGTTACCTCCAAACCTTCAATTATTTTTCCATTCATAGCGTGTTCTGGGGCGGAGGTGGTATAGTGGAAAATGGCACACTATTACACACGTATGGTCGTAGGTTCGGGGTCTTAATCGATGTCCGCCCAGGCCGACCGAGCCCTCCATCTACAGGGTCGTCTAATGTCTACGAGCTCCGTCTGGGAGGATAAAAGCGCTTACTTGTGCATTCGCTGGCCATCGCAAGTCATTGTATCATTGTACATGGCACTCATGCGATACGCCATTGTGATTCTGAAGGGAAGTCAAACACTGAGGGAGTAGGGAGTAAAACTGTTCCAGTGGTCAGTTCTAAAGTAGTTTTCCATTATATAATTTTCAACAGAAGGTAGTTGTAATGCTACATTCTTAGGATTGCGAACGCTTTTTCCTCTCTATATGCGTACTCCATCAAAGGTGAAGAGGAAGGACACCACGCCTGACGAACATGAGGAGCATGTCTGCGCTGTGAGTTATTTTCTTTTAGTTCTGTTGCAATGACTACCCTCTCTCGAGATGTATACTCAAGAAAGCGATTGCCCAAGAACCTTCTTAACTCCTCACACTTGGATAGAAACAGTTTCGCATCGAAATTATTCAGAATAAATAGCTCACAACTGATTTCGCAACACAAATCATCACTCTGCTGCTCTTACTGTCTGTATTTATGACGTTATCTGATTTCAAGCAGCACTAATGGGAGCTGCGGGCGTTTCCTTCTCTTTCCGCCAGGTTCAAGTTGCTGTTTTTGTAACAACGAAGCATCATAACAGTCTCTCACAATCAGACAGTGCAGTGAGTTGTCCAAATTATGTCTGAATCGGTTCGGCATGTGTCATTGCCGTGAGCGTCGTAACCAGATTGCCACAGAGGCAGAAATGACATCGAGTCCTTCCAGGATCTTCCATTCAGCAGCATGAAGGGCACGGGATGTTTATTTGAGGTCACTGTACATGACTCAGTTTCTACGCTCAGGCAATGGCACAAGTGAATCAAGATCGTGACTCAGGCCACAGGTTCTGGCTGCTTAGGGCACGAGACCTCACACATTTGTGAAAACATTCACTCACTTCAGCTTCTATGTTACCCCTTGGTGTACAGGGTGGGCCAAAATTATGATTACACAGAAATCACATCGCAGAAAANGAATAGAAAACCAATAGAGCAAACCAATTTCATTAAAGGGCTTAGCACAAATTTCTTATCAAAACTGTACATTGAGACTGGGATCTGTTGCTTTCTGCTTTCACCCAACCCCAAAGACGACGATGGACGGCATTGACGGTGGCACGCAGCTAGGGTCATCGAAATGGTCCCGGCTTTTTGCTAAGCATTTTCGAGATTATTTCTTTTCTTGTTTGGGCTAAAGGATGCTTTCATCTCAGAGGCTGACCACATTGAGACATTCGTGGGATTTAGGTCAGGGCTCCAGAGTGGTCACTGATCGAAGGTTATGAAGTCCAAGAACCCCTTTTACGAAATTTCTAGACAATTTCTGTTCTGCGGACGAGAGCTTAATCGTGACAATATGACCGGTTCGAATCAGCAGAGTGTCCTATTGTGCACGAAGAGATCAAACATGCCTCCAAACCAACTTCCACTGCATAATTTACAAGAATAATCGGTGTCTTTGCCTCGGCGGTGATACTGGTACAGGCCATCACAGAAAGTTAGTGAGCCAGGCGCTGTATCACTTTCATTTCTTTAAGCTTCATATAAATGTTATCGCTCTACTTATTGAGCACCTATTTCACTGTGAATCTCTTTTCTTCTGTGAACAGGAATTCCGTAGGACAATTTTTTCGGATGCGACAGGCAGCTTTTGTTAGCCAACCTTTCTCTTCTCTTTAACCTGCTCTCTGGGGAATCACTTTCCGACCGTATAGGGGTCTCGTTGTGCAGGGGATGCTTCACGATTTCACGCCGAAAAATTCGTGACATATCCATTCATTTGGCCTTTTTGAACTCAGAATGAATTTTGCTCCTACGTAGACCTTTGCCCTGCTTTCTTGACACTTCCCCTAAATATAACCACAGCTCTCCTAGGTTCACCACTCCTATCTGCAATTGTTCCCAACTCTCGAGAGCGTCTTATGGTTGAATGCAATACCTGCCTTGTTTCGCTAGTTTGTCTGTAGATGCACCGTGCCAAAAGTGTTTGTGAATGCAAAGCTACGTTTAATTCACGGACTAGTTACGCTTATATTATGTTAAAAATCTACCCAAAGTTGAGTATCATTAGAAAGGTAATAACGTAAGGTACTTTGTGAAATGGAAAAAATTTAATGAATTGATATGAACATATAAAAAAAATTGCAATAAACGTCAGCACGCGCTGTAATCATAATTTTGGCCCACCCTGTACTGTGTGTAGGATGGGTTCTCCGAAGTCCTATACGTGGACTCTACGCACTTCCTTCTGAGCCCTCTGAGATGCCGCTTCCCTGGCGCTCCTTCACTTCCCACTTTTGGATAACTCGTTCTCAGTTTCGACTTGCCTTTTCGTCGTTCGCCAAGAGAGTTTCCGGCAGTCGGAATCCGTCTAACGCTTGGCATAGTGGTGAGCTACATATGCCGATGCCTGCCAGGCTTGTGCACATGCGGCCGGACAGGCACCCATTTTTGAACTAGCATCGGAGCGGTCTTGCTACCACTGCTATTTTGTAGCGTAGCAAGAGCTTGTCTTGGGGCAAGAAGGGTGAGGATATAGGTTCTCTGTAAAGGAAACTGTGTTAGTTCTCATTCTACATTTTCGAAAACTACTTCAGCTTCGGTCCACAATTTTCTTCCCCCTCTGACCAGAACTAAAGTAACTATAAATTCGTTCACTCCTTGAGAACAGGAATTGAATTCTGGACCAGTCTCGGTAACAGAGAGAGTTTTCCTCGACTTCTCCAATAAGGTTTGTGCAGCAAGTATCTGCAAAAGTTTCTGAATTATCCATGTTTTTCCTCGTATTTTCTGGGCTTCCGTGGAGTCAGTATGTTAGGATCATGCATAACATAACTGGCTAGCTCTTCTTTGATTTAAACATATAGCAACCCAGCTTCTACTCTTACAATTGGTCAGCAGGTACTTTGTGAGTTCGAATCCGGCCCTTCTTTCCGCTACTGAATCTCATTGAAATTTGTGTGAAGCATTTGGTATCTAGTTTGAGGCATAGCATTGGAACCTCTTAACATCGGCTATGTATATAACTTCTTCAAAAGCTTCGCAGCACTAAACAGAATGGTCGAGGATTGTTCTCGATCTGGATGCTCGACTGCTATGGTATCTCCTATTATGTCGTGTGCATACGAGTCAATAGTGTCTGTTTTCTGAGAACTTGGAGAACATTCCATTACAATCTGGCTTTTATGAAAATTTCGGTAGTTTCCTCCCCCACGACCTAAGATTTCCCGCAACTTTCTCGTAATTTCAATCCTTCTACAAAATTTCGGAATACCTCAACATTGTACAGATGCCTGTGTCGTTCAACTTTTGGCATTTGTATTTTCCAAAGTATAGGTTTAAAAAGTAGCAATTGTCCATCCAAAAATCGAGCTGTCTAGCCTTGATCAACACTGATACTGTACCCTAAGAATCGATCCGTTATATCGAATATTCGAACTCGCCCCGATTCTTTCGCGCCAAATTCCCATCGATTACCGCTTTCTCGAAATAGCTGCTGCAATGAATAGCTATTTCCATTGTTTGTGGTGTGAAAATTGCGTTGAGCGTAATGAGGCAGTAGCCGATTTTTTATATTCGTTTTTGGGATTTGCTTTAAGTCTCCCTAACCCTGCCATCTACTCATCCTACAGACGTCGAATTTGTTTTGATCTCCTCTTTTTTGGCTACTCCTGTAGCCACCCGCAGTTTAAATTTCTCAGGCTTTGCAACCAACATTTATTATTTTCCACCTCAGATCCTTGCGTCGTTGCTTCGTTCTTGTGGAGATACTGCTCGCCAACGAATGATGGGTAAATTCGTTGAGCATGAACACGAGAAAGTTGATCGGGCGATCGAGTTGTTCATTAAGTATAAGTAAGTTTTTTAATATAAAGTTTGCAGCTGTAGTTGTGGAATGCACACTGATAGATGTTTTAATAGTAAGCATGACCTAATTGATGGAAAATAATATCTGACAAATGTTTATTTTAATCACTAATGCGATAAAGCTTTGTTACGGGCAATTCATATTGTGAGTTATGCGCTTCGATTATATCATCAGATGACCTCGTGTAGGGTGTGGTGCAGTAGGATCGAAATTGTCGCGTTACGGGAGAGAGACGCCTCGCGCGAAGGACTGTAGCAGAATGCAGCAGCAAGTAAGAAATACAGGAACAGATGAACAAACATTAGAGTCATGCCAAAAATAGTAGGTGCTAAGTGGGTTGGGGGGTGCCACGCGGCGGCGCGGCACCCTTTTGGCCTACGGACTACTTGAACTCGGTTCCTTTAAATTTGCCGGATGCGTCATTTTTCTGCCCTCGTCTGGCGCAATCTCGTTTGATGTGTTCTTTGAGTGTTGTGCTCGCCTGTCCAATGGGACCCCCACCACCACCGCCGTAGGCTTCACCCGGGGTGTTTTTCTCTGCGCTCTAGCTTCTTGCCGTCAGGGACGCAGAGAAAGTTCAAGTAGTCACGTAACCCACCCTTTTCCGTCTGGCGCCTCACTAGCGAGATAGTGGAGGAGGAAGAGTAGTCGAGCCCGTAATGGTGTTTAGGGACGTTTCATAGATTTTTTATGTTATAACTGTGTATTTTTACCTAATTTTAGGAAGGGGGGGGGGGCTCCGGGGTGGTGAGCCAATTGAACGTCCAACTCTTATCTCATCTCAGCTTTTTGCACGAGACA
>UZAF01018942.1:3178-24374 GCA_900617895.1 Haemonchus placei
CCCCCCCCCCTCGATTTTTGAAACGAATGATGCTCTTCCGAACACGAAGTCCAACACACTCTACACAACTTTGACACAGGACCCAAAAAAAGGGGAGCTGACATAAGCAGGGCAGCGCCAGTGGTGTTTAGGGTGTGCCAATGCTTACGCCTACGATTAAAAGTGTCAATTGGTTGCTCTTCATCTTGAAAATTACGAACCATCAAAGGCTTAACTGATAGGCAACCAAAGAATTGAGAAGTACTCACAAATGTTTTCAAATGATAATAACACCATTATCAGATGTCGTTATCACTTGACCTTCTTTCCTCCACGGGTTATCATTAGTTGAGGATCCCAAATTATTGGCGGTCGAATGAGCTTTGTCGTAAATGATATCAAAACATAAAGTGACCCTGATCTTCCACCGAGTCACAAACCTTGCTGGGTAGCGGTCATAATCTATATGATAGTCGTAATCATAAATACATCGTAAATACTACAGGAGTCAGATTCAGTTGGTAAGTGCTTCTATAAGTCGTTATTAGCTGTTATCGGTTCCTGTCATCGGTCGCCTACGACCCCGTAGTACTCCACATCATATGCCAAACTGTCACAGCTCCACTATTAATGCCATTATTATAGTGGCTCTACGCTTTCCGGGATTTTCATTAGCCCTTTTCAGATTTATCAGCTCCTGGCCCAGCACCAACCGTTTTCGATCCCGTCACCGAGAACCTACGTTCCTGTCACATCTTACATCACCTATTAAAATTCCAATAATCCATTATTAGCAGAAAGTGCGTTACAGATCTAATGGCTTTTGCCTTCTATGCTTTCTAATCAGTCCCTATCACTTGCTATCATTCCCTGTCACCAATCAGCAAAGGTTCCATCACATCCTACACCACCTGCCGGAGTGCCAAGGCTTCGCCGTACACATGAAATCAGTTTCTATATATTGTTGTCATTTCCTATCACCTACCATCAGTGTTTCCATCTTGATGTCTATCTCTCTTTCAAGTTTGAATGCCCTAGGTCCAGTGGGACAGGAGTTATGAATTTCCGGTCAGACAAACACACACACGCAAACACGCACACACCAACAGACACACTTAGCCGATTATATAAGTAGGATACTAGCCGATTCGTTATGTTCTATACATATTTGACACTAGACTTACCTCCAACGACTGGGCTACGTCGTTCATTTACATTGCACCCAATGAATCCCTTCAGCTCGTGTTTGACCCTTTTTGCAAAGGTGTGGCGAGCCCTCCCAGAAAATGGTGAGGTTGTGCACGACTGTTAACGCTGTTCCGTATAACGTCGTCTGCCAAATGTCTCATCAACATTGGTACCTGGTCAACAGGCAGCGCGATATTCCATGATACAAATTCATACTATCCGTTCTTCGTCAACTTCCTATATCTTTCATCTCTGAAGAAAAGTACCGCTCCGAAGCTTATTTGAAGCTCGAGGAGAGCTTACTGTGGGGAATGGAGATGCGGTACGTCCGCTATCCGATGGCCACTTGGACTAGGCTGCCAAACAATCATGCCATGCGATGTTACAAAGAGCGACTGTGAAACCAACAGGCCACCTACGGCTGGGCCTCACTCGTCGCATTGGTAATTAACTGTCACAGCTTCTAGTGTGGCATATTTTATGTGTTACATATATATTTTCTCTCTTACAAGGAAGGTCTTTCAGGGCGTGTGACGCTTTTTGAAAATGGTTTTCTTCATTGTGTAGGGGCATCAGCACTGAGTGTATAAATATGGTCCATTTCCGCTATATGGCCTTCTGAATGCCAAAAAAGGGGTGAAAAAGATTTTGCCAGAAATTGCCGTTCTAACCCACCAAGCGCCGTTCGTTTCAGTCAAGGCGTCGACTGTCCGCACAGTAGAAGGGGCCAGTGGAGGCGACATCGAAAATACGGTGAAAGGTAGCCAAAAAAGGGACCCACATGTTGAAAAGTGCGGGGAAGTTTCATATAGGCTCTCCACGGTTGGACTGCCGGCAGCGATGGATGGTCTGGTGGGTAGCGATGTGGACTTCGAGGACGGACGACTTGGATGGGTTGATGGTTCGGATTACCGAGGCTTTGCCGTTTTTGCATTTTATGCTGCCACCTCCAGATTGGCTCCATATTGCACCAGGGTCAAAGCAAGGCTGGTCATGGTCGTGACCAGAACCAGCCAGGCACATAACCTCTGCAAGCCGTTAGAACTTGTTTGTGGAGCACTATCAGTGGAGGAGCTTCCAGGCTTCACACTCCCCCCAAGAGTCCCCCCCCCCAACTTCCTCACGTAGTTTTTTCATCATTTTGGCCCACATCAAAAGTTCATTCAGTTGAAAAAATGTTGGTAAAATGGTATGATATGGTAAAATTCGATATTATATCATCTGGTCCATATACATTGTATGGACATTGCCCAGTCCCTACAATTCTTTGAATGATTTGGACAGTAATGGTTTGATTGTAGTTTTATTTCGACCGAATTCCTTCGAAACTGATGAAAGGCTCATCTAATTTCGATGATTTCACCGTTTCTTGACCTAGCCTTGATCTCGCGCCGTTGAAGGGTTTCTGTCCACTGTTCTGGTAGGTCATCTCCAATTTCTTCTCTCCTCACGATCGGTCACTCATCTTCCACAGTCACCTCGACTTCAGCAATGTCCTTCTTAATCATGTCCTACCAGCCCCTCATAGCAGGACGCGCGGAGTTAGAGGATCGTAGGTTGGAAACGGGTATCGCCCAAACCCTTCATCTAGTCATTAATCTAGTGATTCGGCACTAGAATGAGTTCCTTCAGAGCTGACATCTTTTTATATCAAGCCTAATGCTCATGGATGCTTCAGCAAGAAGACAAGTTGAAAAAAAGTCTGATTCGTTTTCCCACAGGAGTCCGCGGTGGACGCCCAGAGGAAGGTAGGAATCGGGAATCATGTTGTCTTTGCATTTGCAAAGAAGGTGCGTAAGAATTGAAGAATTTCTTTGCATTTGCAAAGAAGGTGCGTAAGAATTAGGTTTGTACCAATACAAACACACGCCACCCATGCATAAGTGATGAGCGAGAACATATGACTTGTCGATAGTAGACCTGCCCAAATTGTCAGCTTTCCGACAATCCTTTTGATGTGCTTCAAAAGCTACGGCGCCTCCTCAGTGAAGCACAAACGAATGCGTTCTTTTGAGGGACTTGAGTGGCTCTGGCTAAACGCAAATAGAATTTGCGACTGTGGCAGTATCTTTATTTGCCAATTGTTTCTGCAATAGGATTTCCCGGAAGCCCATGACAATAACGCGATAGGATAGGTCCATAGCTCTAGAAAGTAGATCTTTTATCCACTATGTACATGCCTACTGTGCTTTGATAGGATGAGCGCAGCAAAGGGCAAGCAGTGCATTGGATCGCGTAGTAAAGGCCATACTATAAGGTCGTGAAGAAAGCTCTTGCGTTTTTGCGCCTCAAACTTCAAACGCACATATCTCGGCTTAAACAAAACTTCATCAATCGAAATAACAACCATTACTATCGACACACTTTTGCCAACGCGAAACAAGTTTGTTTATCCCATTCGCATAAAAGTCCGGAGATCTAGAGGCGATAAAATTGTCGAATGCCGCGGCAGCATCATGTTGGGATTCGAAGAAATTTTTTATTGAGAAAGCCGTCGAGATGTTTAAAGAAATGGTAGTGTGTGGGAGCAAAGTCTGGGGGATATGGTGGATGCGGGAGAGTTTCATAGCCTAGCTCCATCAATTTTCTCAGGGTAAGTTGTGCGACGTGGGGCCGAACGTTGTCGTGGAGTAGAATTGGCCCCTTCCTACACATTCACCAGTGCTGGGCTCATGAGCAGAAGTTTTCGATGCATTTCGTCAATTTCTTGACAGCATTTTTCGGGAGGTGCAGTAGCTGCTAGTGAGGGGACTTTATTTCTGGCAACTTTATTCACCATTACATCATATCGAATCAAAATCACCTAGTTCTAAAGAGATTTTTTCATGAAAATAGTACTAATGGGCTCTCACAAAAGCGTTGATGGCGCCATATTGAGGTTAAAGCAAGCTCTGTTTGAATTGTTGTAAACGCAACCGTAGGTAGCTTAACTTAATTCTAAGCCACAAAAAATGGTGAAAGTGAATATTGAAACATGTGAACACTGGATCTCGCAAACTAAGTTAGTGACTGATTTCAAGAAGATTATACTCCGTTCGTTTTCATCGTATAGTGTGAATGAACTGGATATCGTTTTGTTGATGACTCGATCTTGGTGCACTGAAAGTAGTGTCAGTTCTACTAACTCGACCTAACACAGTATAGTTATTTGTATGCATTTGAAGTATAACCTCGTAACCAGCACACGGGACGTTGTCGTATCGGCTCATCTCAAGAAGAGGACTGTCTCGGCTACCACTCGACCACTCTTCCACGGGGCTCAATCTCTCAAATGAGCCCTTGTCCTTTCTTTCATTCACAGTATCTCTGATTTCTGAAGGAGTGCCATTAAAAATGCTCTTACTATCTACATGGTGTCCCAAAATTATTGGCGCCAATTTATAGCAATATATTTCAAACTCCTCAGCGGCGATAGACGATGAAATCTCTATGCACGTTAGCCAACACTATGTGCTACAACATGATACAGCCGCCTTTGAAAATATTCCCCATGGGCGCGGATAGAAGTCAAAGTTTGCTCTCGACTTGATCGCAAGTGGCACGCAGGTATCTTCCTCCATTTCTTCCCAGCCATTCTTCAGCCTTTGGATTCTAGGACTCCAAACGGGACTGCAAACTCGAAAGGTCCTCTTCTAACCAAGGACCAGTCGTGGGGTCAAGTGAGTCAGATTCTGGAAAATAGGATGACCATCCCTCTTCACCAATGAAGTCGGGCAGCTGTCGTCGGCACCTCTCGCGGGCAAGCTTGGCCCTGTGGGCTGGAAAAGCGTCCCGCTGGAAGGACTACGGGATGTTTCAGAAGACGTATTCGGATCAATGTTTCATTTACTTCCATCAGTAGGCCGTTTGAGTACTGGTCTTGGTCAACTTTCATGCCTGCACCGAAGAAACCATGAGCGGCTTACCCTTGCCAGTGATTTCCTCGGAAAACATCATTTAACTATTCTGATAGCAACCTTTTTGTAAGGTATTACACGCTGAGCGTTTCTTTCCCGAAGGCGAACCGTTGGTTGTTGAGGAATGGCTTTATCGTAAAAAATTTCTTGACAAGAGAAACCGACGAAGGGTGGCGTGACATCACTTTCGACTTTCTGCATTTTTGGCCCTGCAGTGTCTGTAGAGATCGGAATTGAAGCGGAATTTCTGCATACGATAGGAATGGCAGTTAAGCTCCTGCATGACATTCTCCCATCGCGGTAACTTCTGTAAGCCGTGCCCGTTGACTTCCTTTTGATGGGTCACCCAGAATCTCGATCGATTGACAGACGGACCATTTTAATAGTCCTATCTTGAGGAACATTCTACTTTTCCACCTTTCCTGGTTTTTCTCTGATTCAAGCTTTTTTTGTATCGCTTAATAGCCTCCTATACTGTTATAACAAAAATCCCAAGGAATTTCATAATGCCCTTCCACCTCGCGCGTGTCAATGATTGCGAGTGGCATTGAATGAGCCTGCTCCATCTGAAAGATATTGGGAGTTCCACATCAGTAGCCATACATATTGCAAGAAAACCTTCTTATGCAACTAATTGATAACGGGTTATGTGAATTTGATATATTAATTCTACCTTAAATATTTCTGAATTTTGGCGCCAATAATTTTGGGACACCCTGTATTTTAACTATTATCACTCTTAAGTAGGCAACATCAAGAATTCCAGAAAGGTATGATTGGAAAGCAGCACAAGTATATATCCAAAGGGTACGGCGACTCGCTCAGTTTGTTACGTGATATTGAAACTAACAACGAGATGCCTTCCCTCCCTCGCTTCTGCTAGAGAAAGCAGAGCTAGAGAATAATTAAGGAGGCTCTCAATAGCAAACATCTTGAAAGTATCTTGAAAGTGGAGAAAACACATTCACCTGGCTTGGTCTGAGAGTAATCAGCTCGTTTCTCGTGATTTTTCAGTGCGTTCGGATGGCTAGAACTACCGATGACGCTTGTGGTGATCTCCCACCTATAAGTATAACACAGGATCAAGCTAAATTGAGAATTTACACAGCTCTGTTTATGATGACTTTCAAGAAGTAATACTAGAAGCCGCATCACAAAAAGGCACTCAGCAGAGCAACAACAGACTCGGCAACTGTATAAAGGGGAAACACTTTCGCTCAACTATGAACTGACAGTGTTCAGGTTCCTTCCAAGAGGATGACAGGCACTTCAGAGGGACCGACGTACTACGAGACCCTTGCGTTCCATATGCGCATATTCCGACAACACTACGTAGTTTTCAGCCGTAGTTTGTGAACTTTGCAGTCAACTTCGTAGTCCTTGTACAAAGATTCGCAAACCTTTCATTACATATCCTAGAAATTGTGTCAGTGTCCCATTTCGCAGACCTTGCAATCGATTCCATGATTTTTGCAAACAATTCGGTCCAGAATGTGCGACCTGGTATAATTGTAATAAAGCACTCGCTGTTAGTGACATAGCAAGTAGATGTTCCTTGTTGGGAGCCCTGAAGCAATTTCTGCGGCTTTAGATCCTTGGATACTCTCAGGGCCCTTCTCGTCTCGTGCGAACGGCAGCGCTGAATACGCTATTTAAGACCTGCGCCTGGCGAACCCACTCAAGAATCTAAATAGGCCTTGAGCGCACCCATTCACTCGTGGAATTTTTTGATGAGCCCCAATGATCTGTAAATTGCTACGTCGTGTAGGTCCATGGCCAATGTGTTCGATGGTCGATGGAGGATAACGTCAACAGTGTTCTGTTGATTGTAGCTCTGAGGATAATTGGCGCCGACCGTAGTCTAACACCACTTGCTGAGTTTCCGAAGATTGATATCGCAGTCGCTGTCTACACAACTCTCGATGTTTCGTTCTGTCTTTCTGTGAGCTCGTCAGTTGTATCTATTCTCACCGCACCGCGATAGCTAGCCAGATCAGAACAATCTTTGGTGCAAATTAAGTTTTCAGAAGTGACCGCTGTTCGCATAGGATCGCACATTACGAACTTTACTAAGTTGATTGCAAGATTTATGAAATCAGTCACTAGGTTCACAAAATGGAGTTTAAAGATACGATTTTGATTGCCAGATTTATTAAATAGAAAGAGGAAGGGAATAGAGTGGAAGAACTACGAAATTAGCTGCAATATATACGACATGGGAAGGGAGAAATAAGAAATGGTTGCAAAATCTGCGAAGTTGATTGCGTCGCTCAAGAGAACACTGCCCAATCCAATGGGAACTATCCGATTCTGTCGTCGTTGCTACGCTATGCAAGTAGCGCATGGTGTACTGTCTCGCTCTGCGCGACCCTTTAACCCTCGATAACCTTTTGCCACCGCTGTAACCACTGATAAAGCTGTACACTATTTGCCCCCCCCCCTGTGACCCGTGATAACAGGGTACACGATTTCTTACCGATGTGACCTTTGCTAATCATATAGACTATTTGCAACCCCTTGACCCTTGATAAACCACTTGTTTGTCACCCGTATCGGCTGGGTATAAATACCCGTTGCACCGCCGATACGGGGCTTCTTGTGCTTTCAATAAAGTTGCACATAGCCACTGTGTATAAGCCACAATACACACAACCCGAGAAAAGGGTAAAGGCAAGCTAGCCACGAACCGAAAAGCTCTTGTCCCCAAACCGGGACAATTTTTGGTGCATCGGCCAAATCAGCCACATTTTCCCGTTCCATCGGATAACTCCGATTGAACTTGGAATAAACCACCGTCTGAAGGCAAAGCCTTACATAAGCCTATTCCCTCGGCAAAACCAGGAGCTATTACTGTTCAAAGCAACAGTAACAACCAGTCTTTGGCAAAATTCGAAGACTAGGAAACAAATTGAAAATAAAAAAAGGACAATAAACAAATTAAAAGTCCGAAATGTCGCTGATTTTCCACAAAAAGCCAATTGGATTCAGCGCAAAAACTCTTAACACTCTGCTAGACAAGTACAAATCTTACGCAGAGGAAATAAATTCAGCGGGCGATGACCGCATACGGTACGAAGAGTACTCTACCGCAGAAAACCTGATAGCTGGCGGAATAAAAATAATAAAATCTAGCAGTGATTCCCTGCAATCCCTCGTCGACATATTAGAAAAAGAATTCGACGAAGCAAAAACCAGAGGTAATAAAAAAAGACCTCATAAATGATATAGAAGATATCGATTCAGAGTGCAAATTCACGGAAAAAATAGCCCGTGCCAACGAAATGATCTACGTGTTGGAAGCACGACTAACAGAAAGCAGAAATAAACTGCAAAAACTTGCTCAAAAGCTGGGAATAAACCCGAAAAGGAGCGAAATAGCACAGCGCAATGGCGCTAAAGAGGACGAAACCAAAAATGAGTACACAGAAGACCCCGAAATCGACGGGGAGTTAGCCTGGCTGTCAGAAGACACGTCCGACAGATCGGACAACGTACAATTTGACACAGAGGACGCGATTTGCCGCACTCTGAAACCTAGCCAGCTAAAACTGCCGAGATTCTACGGCGACGAGGAGGACTTCCCGGAATACTGGGCAGTCTTCCGAACTCTAGTGCACGACAACAAAGTGTTTAGCACAGTGGAGAAAATGCTGCTCTTGAGAGACAGCTCGAGAGGAAGGGCTGAAATAGCCGTTAAAGGTATACAGTTGGTTCCAAAAAACTACAACTGGATGATTGAAGCTCTCGAGAAAAAATATGGGAATAAACTCATGAACAGAGCAAAAATAGTACAAAAACTAATTGACATGCATCCAGCGGCCAACAACGCGGCTGCCTGCAACAATGACTTCGACAAAATTAGAATGCTCATTAACCAAATGGTATCAGCAGGTCAAGACATTCGCGTTGTGCAAGATGCGCTATGGACAGAGAAGATTCTCGAAGAATTCCCATACAGCATCGTAAAAAAACGTCCTGATTACTACGCAGAGTAAAGACGTGGTTAAAATTGAAGACATAATGAACGAGCTGGAAAAAGAGAGAGAAGCGAAGAAATTCGTAGAGTCAAGATTGCGCAACTTTGCAAAGCACGACCACAACGGAGAAAGAGAAAGATACTCCAGTGAAGAGCTCTATAAGGACTCAAAGGCGTGCGTATTTTGCAGAAGTACCAACCACGCGTCAAGTTATTGCAGAGCTGTGGTAGGAATAAATGAAAGAAGAGATATCGTAAAAAAAGGAGCAACTTTGTTGGAAGTGCTTTGCTGACAGCCACAGGAGCAGCGAATGCCCCAAGAAAAACTGCTCGCGCTGCAAACAAATGCACGATGCGAGCGTATGCTCGCCGCCGGTCCCGTACAGAAAGGAAATGGACTCAATGACTTCGACAGACCAAGTTGTGGATTCCAGCTTAGGAACAATATCGCACCAGAACCAAGAAACCCTCATCAAACTAGTGGGGAAAGGCAGTCATGGAATGGTAATAATTCCAGTGATGCTCGAAATAGTAGACCATTTCAAGGTAGAGCAACAACTAATGATGCCTGTGTCAGTTCTGGCAATACCAGCAATCTGCCTACTGAAGCTAAAGAACAAATCGTGCTGATGACAGCTGAAGGTAGCGTGTGGAACTATGAGACGGACCAATTCGAAAAAAGTACCGTCCTTCTTTGATATGGGAGCTCAGAAAACGCTAATAACAGAACAAACAGCGAAGGATCTCGCACTCCCCAAGCAGTCACGAGAAATATGTGCCATGACAGGAATTGGTGGACACACAGAAATGTTCCAAAGTAACGTGGTCACGCTTAGAATACTCACTGCATACGGCATGGAAATTGACATGAGAGCCCAAACAAAACCGATAATCACAAATGGATTCGCATCGGTAAACTTGTCAAAGGAGGACAAACACTTCCTCCAATTGAACGAACTCTGGTCATGCAATCCACGAGTTCAGGGGGAACATCAAAATCCCCATATTCTTGTTGGACTGGACTACTAATATCATTTGGTCCTCCTAATAGCAAACTCCTACAAATGCCATCTGGACTGCACATTGCCAAAACAATTTTCAGTAACAGCATTCATGGCCGTGGTATCATAGCTAGGCTAACAAAAAGCAGCGACACCCTCGAACGCTGCAGTCCCTTATCAAATGACCTAGAGAGCAAACAGCTCATGCAGCAACTAACCGCTATCAGCGAACCTACAGAAGCAGAAATGCTTAACAAATTGTTCGAGTTGCAAGGTCTGGGAATCAATCCCAATGAGTTGAAGAGAGAAGAAACTATGTACGTTCTCATATTTTCAAAAAAAATCAAAAAGANTACAAATCAACAACGGAACTGTCACAGCACCACTACCACTGAAAGAGAATGTAACTGATCTATCAGATAATTATGCTGTTGCTTTCCGTAGACTTATCTCATTGTGGGAACATCTGCAGACTAACAAAGAGCAACAGAAATGGTACACAAAACTTTCCGAGAGTACATCTCCACAAATGTGGTAGAACACGCTGATGAAGTAAATACGAACAGGGTTGGCTGTTACTACATGCCACACTCGGGGGTATGGCGCCCTACAAAACCAAAGCCACTCCGAATAGTATTCGACGCTTCGTCGAAAAAATGCGGACAACTGTCTTTGAACGACGTTGTCCATACCGGAGAATCGTTTGTGAACAAAATTCATGACATTCTTGTTGCAAGCAGAACCGGTAAAATAATACTGCTGTGCGATATTCAAGCAGCATTCATACAAATAAGACTGCAAGAAGAACATAAAGACCTCTCCAGATTCTTATGGTTCAAGAATGCAAATAATTCACCTACACGTGATAACATTGTGGAGTACCGTTTCACTCGCTTACCATTCGGTTTAACGGCTTCTCCAAGCATTCTTAACATGGTAATCCTAGCCTATCTTAACCACAAAGACACGGATATAGCTAGAGAGATCATGGACAACTTATACGTAGATAATATTCTTCTTCGAGCGAATACGACCGAAGAATCACTCCAAAAATACAAGGATTCCAAAGCGATCTTCGATAGGCATGAACTTGCGTGAATACATATCAAATTCAAGCGAAGTCAGTGCAGCCATCCCAGAACAAGATCGTTTACAGAGAACAAAAATAAAATTCCTGGGAGTGGAGTTCAACACAGAAACAGATGAATTCCAAGTGAGCACCACAATGGCGCAAAAAGATTACCTAACAAAACGAGACATTGTGAGCCAGTTGAACTCAATATACGACCCTATCGGAGTCGTAGGGCCACTGCTCGTAAAATTGAAGTCTCTAATGAGACAAATATATGACACGACTCTAAAATGGAATGATCGTGTACCGGCAGAACTATGTCATAAATGGAAAACTGCTTGTCGAGAAATCAATGACGTGACAATCAAGATGCCAAGGCGCGCAGCCAATGATACCGACAAATGCCATACCCTATGGGTATTCTGCGACGCAAGCAAATTAGCCATAGCGGCATGTGCGTATCTGCAAAACAATGATACGCATGCAGTCTCCCAACTTATTAGTGGAAAGACTCGTCTAACACCAAAGAAGACAGTTCAAACAATACCCAAACTAGAACTACTTGCAATTTTAATTGGCATTACTTTGGCGAAAACATTGCAAAGCAAACTGAGGTTAAAAATTCCCTCAATCAGCATCGTAAGTGACAGCGAAATAGCGCTAGCGTGGATAAAATCAACACGCAAGTTGCCTCCGTTTGTAACTAATCAAAGAAAACGCATCTACCAGATAAAGCAGCAAATAGAAGATGCTAAAGAGACCGTAGTTAATTTCTACTACGTCCCCACTAATTACAATCCAGCAGATGCTGGAACGAGAGGACTAACATCTTACACAATTAAAAACCATGATTGGGTGAGAGGCCCTCGATGGCTCGAAACTGGCCCAAATATTGCACTGTTAAAGAGTGTTGAAAATGTTACGGAAAACGTTGATAGTTCCGATTGGGAAGAACCAGATCAATCCAAAATGATCATTTCTCATCCTGTTGTATCGATTCCCAAAGATAAATTGATCGATACAACACGGTACTCGAGGTACACCCGAGTATTAAGGACACTTGCCGCTTGGTTTGCAAAACCTTATCAAACTGGGTTCATCGGTGCAATCAGAAAAGGTCAACTTCCATCGCAACAGCGAACCTCACCTACTTTTCCAAAGAAATAGAAATCTGCTCAGACGATATAATAAGAATGCTATTAGCCTCAGAACATCGCGGCGTAAGCATAGAGCAGCTGCAAAAGCGCTTCCCTCATATAAACATAGTTCGCGACGAAAATGAGGTGATTCGATATGAATCAAGAATTCGCAATGCGAATTTGCCTTACGATACCAGATCACCGATCTATATACCAAATGATTCGGATCTAGCCCGCTTGATATTAACAAAGATTCACAACGAAAACGCTCACTGTGGCAAAGATCACGTGCTTTCATTTGCAAGACAAAAGTATCGGATACCACAGCCATCGAGAGCAATAAAAAAGTACCTAAAGGGTTGTGTGATCTGCAAACGGTGTCATGGTCTTCCATTTGGAGCCCCTGAGATGCCACCCTTACCCAAAGACAGAGTGGTAATAACAAAACCATTCCAAAACGTCGGCTGCGACTTCATGGGTCCATTCGACTCAAAGGAAAAGACAAAAATGTACGTGTGCTTGTACACGTGTCTGACCACCAGAGCGATACACCTAGAAGTCGTCGAAAATATGATAGCAGTCGCATTCTTAAACAGCTTTGTTCGCTTCATATCAAGAAGAAGCGTACCAAAACTAATACGCACGGACTGTGGAACAAACGTCAAGCTTGGGCAAGTAGTCATCAACGATCTGTATCAAAATAATGATATAGATGGCTACTCTGTGATGTTCACCAGCTCATCTGAGGGCATAAAATGGATTTTCAATCCTCCAAGTGCCCCATGGATGGGAGGCGTATGGGAAAGGTTAGTTGGAACAGTAAAACGCTGTTTTTCGAAAGCGATTGGTGGCAAAAAGCTAACATTCATTGAAATGACCACCGCTATTGCTCGAATTGAGGCAATCATCAATACCAGACCTCATACGAAAGTTAGCCTAACAGATCTCAATGAAATACCGCTAAGACCGCTTGACTTCCTTCAAGGAAACTTGAAATTTGCTCTGCCACAGGCATCTCAAATTAGTGATCATTCCGATGGTGAATATGATCCAGAACTCATACAAACAGTATCACAGGCAAAACAAGCAATCGCTCACTCCAAAATGATTGCGGCTAACTTCTGGGAGAAGTGGAACACAGAGTACCTTACAGCTATACGTGACAGCCACACAAAAAATCTAAAACAACCTAGTCACAATCCCTCCAAATACCCACTGCTAGGAGAAATTGTGATCGTTGAGCAAGAGTATCTGCCAAGAGGAAATCGGTACTATGGAAAGATAATAGAAATTATCAAAAGTGCTGATGGCATGATTAGGTCAGTAAAAGTCAGAGTGCCAAATCAGACCGTTCTGCACAGACCGCTTAACAAATTATATCTTCTCGAAATTCGCTCCCACGACGAAGCAGTAGAGAAGAGCATAGCAGAGACAAGAAAAACACAACCTCGGTCACGACAAGGTGACAGCATTGAAGGAAGGCGAGCACAGCAAGAGACCCCTTCACAAGCTCCTCGCAGAAATCAAGAGAGAGCCTCGAAAACTCGAGCGTATGAGGTCATACAAGACTACGAAAGACAGCTTGACAGCTCTAGTCCAACGAGCATTAACTGTTCGATGTGGACAGTGCAATGACAAAAAGACGACTCGACAAAGCTCAACTAGTTCGGTATCAACTGCCCTATTCAATACGGAACGCCATGCAAGACCGCCACTCGACAACAATCTACGTCAGACCACCAAGCGATGGAAATCTGAGTTCTACTGAAGCTCCTTCTACTTCACTATTGTTGTTTTATTCTGAAGCGTAGACTTTACATGTAAAGGGGGCGCGCGGAAAGTCTCGCTCTGCGCGACCCTTTAACCCTCGATAACCTTTTACCACCGCTGTAACCACTGATAAAGCTGCACACTATTTGCCCCCCCCCCCTGTGACCCGTGATAACCAGGTGCACGATTTCTTACCGATGTGACCTTTGCTAATCATATAGACTATTTGCAACCCCTTGACCCTTGATAAACCGCTTGTTTGTCACCCGTATCGGCCGGGTATAAATACCCGTTGCACCGCCGATACGGAGCTTCTTGTGCTTTCAATAAAGTTGCATATACATAGCCACTGTGTATAAGCCACAATACACACAAATCGAGAAAAGGGTAAAGGCAAGCTAGCCACAAACCGAAAAGCCCTTGTCCCCAAACCTGGACAATCACGTCGCGGGGTCGTATGTATAACGCCCAGGGTGGGAGAAGGGAGAATAATCACAAGGAAACGACTGCAAAAGACGCGAACTTCTAACCTTTTTTTCCTGTCTTTGGTCAGATAAAAGACGCTGGAGCTGGAAAATTAACGCTTTCAGGACCGAGTTAGCAATGTCAGATTGGTATCTGGGGATCTTGACCGGAACTTTCGAAAAGGGTGTATCTTTACTCCAAGAAAGCAATCCAACAAGTTTAAGGAGAACTAAAAAGTAAGAAAGCTCAACGAAGCAGCAGAAGCGGTAGAATTTTCTACGAAATGTACTTGGATGGTTGAGGAAACTCAGAAACGAGCATTCATTTATTGCGCACCTGAGTTCAAAATAGCCATAAGTAAATCAGCGATAAGTCGAATGTCATCATACTGCTCCCACATCGGCATTAAGTGTGTAGAAACAAAGGAATGAAGAGCACCGTAAGAGGGTGAAGCGTTTCGAAAAAAACTGTCTTGAGCAAAAATTATTGTATATCAGATATCAGATGTTAGTTGATAATGTGGTTACTCGTTATCAAATAGTCATCGAATACCATTTGGAGAAAAAGTTAAAGTATTTCGCACTTTTCACACGGCGTTTAGTGAGTTAGGGTTAAATTTCGCACCAGGAGGAGAGTTCGCAAGAACTGTACGACCACCAATCGACCCTGGAGTACTTCTTCGAAACGTGCAGTTCCTCCAACTTCCGACTTCACCTTCGACTCAGGAACTTCATAAGTCGGGAATCGCTCATACACACTCTCCCCAATGCATGTAAACCCAGCACTGCAGCCCTGCATATGTTGCCTCGCCTCTCCTTATATTTATTCTCGCCACTAGCACTGACGTTGATTTAGTAGACATACCTTACATAGGAGGGACGGAAGGCTTGTTCGACCTAGATGGATATTGGACTCGATTTAAGATTCGAAATTGTAGCCATGCATGCAAGAGGAGGCGCACTCTCGTAAAGGTTTCAATCTCTGATCGATTGCCGATGGGCCGACCAAGCATTCCATTCTACCGGGGACGGTCATGTGGTACTATGCTCATCTGGGATGGAAAATGCACTAACCTGTTCAGCTGTACATCAGCTACATAAGCTGGCCACCGCAAGCCGTTTTGAATGGAAGTTTAAGGCAGTGGCGCATCCTCCGGACAGGAATCGATCAACGTCCGGAGACTCTGTCTACTCTGTATCCTTTTATACTTCTCGCTGAGTGCGCCGCATGAGTATCTCACTCCGTTGCAGCGCCTAATAATATACCCATGCTTGTTTGTAGAGATGTTAAATGACTCATCATCTCTTTCAGGGCGGAACTTCGATGCGAGGGACATGCTCTGGGGGCCGAACGTCAGCACGATCCGAGCACGCTCAGACTTCATCTTCCCACCTTGAATCAATACTCTGATCTATCCAGAATATGTACCACCTCTTGTCCTCCTATGAGCTATTTCTTTTGTAACTTATACTCTTTTTTTAAAATAATAATATACGATATTCCAACTCCTTTTGTTAGCTGTTGCTTGTTTGTTGCTCTAACGACAAACTATTATTGAATAAATATCATGAATTTATAACATTATTGAGTCGAAAGGTATTACGTGGAGATTCTAGCGACCGCACCCTTCACTGGGTGCGCTCGCACAATTGTTCAACAACATGCTCTTCCGCTCCAGACGGTGGACCTTCTTACTGTGGCTATCACCATACATCCTCTAATGTTCACCTTTCACTCGTTTATGAAAAAATTGAACGGCACAAAAAACACCGAATTTTCGCGCCTAGGCGATAAGTGACACTTCTGTGCGACAGTTTGCATACCCTTTCTTGAACCTAGTACCTTCGAAATATTGATAGCAAAACGAGCAGGAAGTACACGACCACAACTGCAAAACACGACTTCAAATTTAGTCAAAAAAGAGAGCTAAGAACAAAACTGAAAAATAAAACAAGTAAAGCGTCATAACATAACAACTATAACATAACAATGCGTCATGTCGCCCCAGCGTATTAGGATATGAAATAATATACAAAGCAGTCGAAAAATATCACTACTCGTTGAATAAAACTAATTGTGGGCTCTTCTATAAATCGCACCAGCATCGTAATGCAAAATTGTCAATTCAAACCCGAAATTCAACTGCTCTACAGCAACGACTACAGTAATGTAAATAAATTAGTATGTAGTTGAGCAGTAGAATATAAGCTGGGTAGTAACTGATGAATCCACAGAAGTCAAGGGAGTAAGCACTCACAAATAAAGATACTTGGTCGCAGTGGCCATTGAAAATGAGATGTTGATCGTCGTAATTGATTCCGACCGCTAATCTCAAATCTGTTTCCGAATCTGCTGAATGATTTTGAAAACGGAATTACAAAACCGATTGCTCCTCGTGTTATAACCCTGTACCGGACACATAACCAAACCGAGCAAAGGTTTAGATGTGCAACGGTGGCGCAGCTGGTAGGGTGGTGAACCTGCAAGCATGGCATGAAGATGCGGGTCCTCGATGCATGTACGATTCCTTGCTTTCCAGTGAAATGCGTTCTAAACGCTTGCAAACATTTTGGGCTCGATGTTGCTATCGACTAAACTCCCACACCTTGGAATGGAAACAGTAATTAAACCCACTGACGACCATGGCGTTTTGCGGGAAAAGCGCCGCGAGGGACCGGCGCGCTTTTTTCCACTCGCAACTGCAGCCCATATGTGAACTTCATGGTCTGACCATTTTTTTGAAGTTTATGAGAGAAATTTATAAGTTTTCCGGAATGGTCCTTCGAATGGGCTTGGTGAGAAAGCCCACGATGAGTGATTATTGATCTTTACTGTGAACCGGCACTCGTTCGAGTGTTCATTCAATTATGAGTTCAATCATTACCAGAAATCGATTCGGGGGAACTTTTACGAGCTTTGCTTTTGGTTGATAACAGCGAAATGCTAATGACTAGCGTCATTCCGAAATATCTCATTTTCTGAAGTTGCTCAACGAACGAAAAATTCACCAAGGTAATGTACTCCTTCGGAAAAACAACTTTTTCAATTGCAAAACTAGATAATCTTCTAGGACCACGCTGCATGTAGTTTCATTTAGGCCTATGTAATATTTCAAGAAAAAACCACATGGCCAAAGAAGTGCAGTCCACATGCGGACTGCATGGTCGTCAATGGGTCAATGAAAAAATTCCTTTACGGTAGACGGTACGGGAACACGGCTCTCACATTCGAGGAATAATTTCCGCACTTTCGAAGCGCTGCTACAAGTTTGGGACATAATACCACCGCTAGACTCTAAACTCTAGAACTATCTACGACTTGCTTTGAGGTTGGCCTCTGGGGAGTCTTCACTGTTGATTCTCAGCGTCATGCAGTGGAAATGACTGTCTTGCAGTTAGATTTCTAGATTCTTTTTTCTTGATAGCTTGACATTCCAACTTAGCAGCTAAACTCTCTGGGCTGATAGATCGATCCTTTCGTTCTGCGCCTGGTAGTTACTATCACATAGGACATACATACAATGATAACTTTTCCGAAAACAGACTAATTCGAGAGCTTATGTTCTCTTAAACTTCCTCTTATATTCGTGGATGACAATTGGACGTGATGAGTCAAAATTTGTTTTTCATGCACGAGGAAGTGTGCTTTCTTTTGAGACTCGAGCTTCAGCAGACTGTGAACTCTCCTACCGGCACCATGAAATTGAAGCTCATAGACGAAATCACAGAGATGAAGGCGACGTTTTTCTCAGGAACCTCTATATACCCACAAACGTACAGAATTCCACTCTCGATGGGATGGGTCCATCTTCACCATTGTTAACAGGCCATCGTAGAGGATCAATGTGATCACTTGACGGTAATGGAGAGCTTTCACTTAGCTTTTAATATTCACATAGCATTGAATGACCTGGTTGAAAAGCTCTCCATTACCGTTACACTGCAAAAACAATGGTCCTCCAGAGAGTACGACTACAGCACCTGGCAAAACATTTCATGACATGCTAGATTTCATCGATGCTTCATTCAGCACCTTCCTCCTTGAAGCCTTGAAGCCTTGAAATCTAATTTTGAGCTCCACTCTAAGTCGGCCGGTGAAGGGTGGGGAGTACTTTCGTAGTAATACCTTTTTGAGTGCTCCTGAAGTATGAGGTAGCTTGGAAGAAGGCCAGTTTTGATGCAAAAAACGTTTTTCAAAGGGTTAATGTGCATTTCATAAAAAAGCAGAACGAGAATCAAGGATCCGAAACTTCATGTCATGCCTAAAATTTTGCGCACCACCAGCCTCGCTGCACGGATAAAGTTTGGCTCGATTCGGTGATGTGTGCGGTACAGTGGTATAACGCATGAGAGAATCAGTTCCGTCAACTTTACTCCCAGAATCGTTTGGCAGATTTGGAACACAGATCCGAGAAAAGTGTTCGAACTTCGAATCCACCTACGGCGGTATACATAGTATACATTTCATACTGAATGATTATCGTTCCCTTGTCAGACGTACAATGTAGTGAATAGCGGGGTGGCGGTTTCTATGACCATTGGCGCCCCAGCTCAGTTTTAGGGGTGGATCCACACTGGGGAGAAGGCTTCCCTTTGCTTTTCTCTGAGCTCCTGCTAAGGTAACATCGCAATGGTTTACGTCACATGCTTGCCGAAGGCTGTCGACCCTTTAGCTTTTATGGGAAGCTTTGCTCTATCACTACTACGACACACCAATGGAAAAAGGAGATTCGAAAGTACGCACCATTTCCTAGGGCTGATCTTCTTCCCCTATCCCAGCGTTATGCACCCCTGATCTCAGGCGGATGGTAGAGTACCCCAGGAGCAAATTTTCTACTAGTCTGTGATACGTCCTTATCAAGTCGACCAGTTTCTGTTTCCTTCTCAATTTCTTTACGATTTACGTTTATGTTATAGTGAACTCCATTTTAACCTAGATTTAATACAGCCAGTCATAGCGCTCTACACTAATGCTGGTTGTATCAAAACGCTGAATGGAATAAAACATTTGTTTTAGTGATTTCGAGGTCCGTGAATTTTCTTGTTCTTTTCCATATTCTCCACCATTTCGAGCTTGTTATATTGCATTGCATATTATTCTACTGCGCTCAAAAAGTTAGATGTGATTAGATACTCATAATGCTTCTCGAGCAATTCTCATCGGAGGAGTAACTGTGTACTCTGGCCTACAAGCATTGGTGAGTGAAAAGCATACAAAAAAGATTACATTCTCACACGAAAACCTGCTCAAACATTTTGGAGTTAATCAAAAAAAACAGTGAAAAAGTGGAAAATGGGACCAGATTCCAACCTAAATGCAAAGAAAAGTTAACAAAGCGTGGTAGAAATGCGTCGGATGAGCCTTTATCGCACTAGCACTGTCCTAGAATAGCTACCATGGACTAAGCGCGAATTGAATGCTTCACCAACAATTGCGGTGGACATCCTGTAATAGCGGGTTAACAATCACCGCGCGATGTGTATGGCGCGACCTAGTTCCGACAGGTGTGGTGCAGATGGCTCGAGATTGTCGCGTCGCCGTAAGGGAAACGCGGCGCGCGAAGGAGTGCAATGCAGCAGCAAGTAAGAAATACATGAACAAAAGAACTAATATTAGAATCATGCCAAAAATAATAATCGCATGTCGATTGAGCTGTATGAAGAATGCTAGAACTGTAATGACGAGGCGAATGGTATGCGACTGCCGCGCGCGGCGAATCTATTACACAATACCGATCTACTGCTCATCTCCAAGTTTCAACGATGATAGGTAGAATCGACGCGCATCCGTTGCTCAACAGTGACCACTGAGCGGTCGCGCACATGAGCGGGGTGACATACAGTTCATTCTTGAGCCGATACACACCGCGCGTTTGCTAATCGCGCTCCGTGCGCTGTACACTCGATGCCGGACTAGGTCTCAATCGCAATTTGTTGAATTCCATGTATCCAGATGATAACTGAATTTCAGCTCAAAAGAAGCACTTCCAAAGCAACAAAAGACAAAATAGCCTACAGGCAAGACACGCATTCAATACATACCAAGTAAGCAAGCAGCGCCTGTCAACCGCATCTCCTCTCCCCGAGCCTAATCCATCTCGCGATGCGACTTGACTATTTTGAGGTTTTCTGATATCAAAGTACACTTCTTGAGGGTGTATTCGCAGAGTTGCAGCAATGCATCTGTCAAGAAATCTACTTTTACGTAATTTTTGATACTGCTTTGCCGTACAGGTTTGTTATGGCTGAAACGCATGGTAACGTTTCGACTGAATCGTCGTCTCCAGGTCCTGAAGATAGTTCGAAGCTCCTGGTCTGTGGCTTACCCGACCAAGCGTCCAAACGCGCTAGGCTAGTTGCAACGACTCCCGGGAACAAAATTACGGAAAGGTTCCAGCAAAAAGACCAACCTTCTGCGGTTCCACCAGCATTACGTCCCACTCTATGTGAACAACAAGGGATCAATGAGACCTCTTTGATGATCGTAAGAAAAGAACTGTGCGGGTGATCTCAAAGTCCACAAAAGGGAATGAACGGCAAGAGTTCACTTGTTATGGCCAAGCATTCATTTCGGTTGTTCAGGCCTGGATTTTTCGTGCGAATATGCAACGCTTCCAGTATCTTTCTGGCATCGATCTCATTCTCGTAGGCTAGGATTTTACATTCGATGTCGAAATCACTGCCTTGATGACCTTCTAGTCGGTGCCTCCC
>UZAF01018945.1:0-10625 GCA_900617895.1 Haemonchus placei
TTTGATCCTAGAAGATGCAATCCTTCTGTAAACGTGCATAGTTGGTCATTTCTTTACTTATAATACTTATAAGCCCTTATTTCTTCCGCTATGAGGGTAGTCATGATGTTTTACTCGTTTTGTACGATGACCTCATTATATTGGCGCGTGAATCGCACCACACCCGTCTAAGCTAACCAGGCCCTCTATCCTTTCTAAGGTCGACTAACTGATGCCAGACTTGTCTGGGAAGATAATAACACTGAACCGCAAAGCGGCTGTCTAACCCAAGTCATATGTAGTATAAAGCACAACGCATTTAAGCTGCTGCTACAATTGTGAACAGAAGTCGAATGCGAGGCGAGTCCTAAAACGGGAGTGACCAACATCAAGGAGCTTTATCCTTTTGCACTGAAAAGTGTTCACAGAAGACAAGCTGCTGCTGGCTACCGCGAAATTCGAATAGTGTTAATCTCAATAAACTCACTTATAAACACCAAATTCGTTCCAACTTCTGGCTGAGGTGGAAATTCTTTTTATCGGCTAATAGAGAAGAGGCTATTGGGTTATATGAAGTTATCTCAATACGACGATGTGTCCGGCAGGATTTAGGGCACAATACTCTAACCCTGATTGATTTGGGAGATATAGTTCCGGTCATCGAAAAGTACTGGGGATGTTTCGAAATCCCTAATCCACTGGGGAACTCACAATTTTTCTTCATGATTAAATCTACATGGATAACCCATTCCATGTGCCCTGAAATCTCCCGAGTGCTTGCGAGAGAGTCAAAACAGGATAGTGGTACTTTCTATGAGAAAGAGGTGCTCACTGGGACAGGAAATTTAAGGAGAGAAACGCTTGTAGATGGCATAGCAACAGTCTTATATTCTGTTTTCTGACAACATTGTCATAATACATTCAGAGGATACACAGCTGATGGCTGGCCAAACAAAAAAAAGTGAACAACAACCACCAAATGGGTCAAATGACTGTTGTAACAAAGCACTGGACCCGGAACTAGCTTCGAGTTATTTACAAGGTTTAGGGTTGAGCTCAGGGAAAACAAAGGTGAAAGCTTTTGAACAGGTGTGATAAACAACTGCGAGCTGGAAGGGAATCCTGGTTCCGTTTTGAGAAGCAGAGTAACTCCGAAGCCCGTCAAAGGACGGTTAAGAATGTGCCACTACCGTAGGGCTATTATGGAATACGGTACCATTACGTTACTGTAGGGCTGTTCAAATCAGCTCTGAACTCTGCACATACATATGCTGCACCATTATACGTTGTACTACTAGCCAAGATAATTTGGGATGTCTCAAAGGGATATGGACTCCCCTGTTCCACAGTGAGACTTAAATTGTAAAGCTACAGACCGAATTATGGAAGTTAGAAGAACAGGAGGGCTTCGTTACCAACGAAACTTTGAAAGAGGAACCGGAGCAAATGGATAAGAAGAAAGAAGTAGTTGGGTTACTATATAGAGAAGAGATCTAGATAAAGACGACAACTTCTCAAAAGTGAGCACTTTTGGAAAGTGCGGACTTCTCCATTTTAGGAGTAATCGTGTGACAGTAGGCCTTTTTATAGAAGACCTTCGGGAAGCTGCTGCAATTCATCACTTTGTGACCGGTATCGTTGATAATCAAGTGTAGAGAAAAACAAACAATCTCATAGATCACCCATCTGGTTCTAGTGTTGAAAGTATCTTCAAAGATCGTGAAGCAAATAAAGCACACCAAGTAAGTCAATCTCAGAACAAACTCTTTTCAGAAGCCTGTTGAAGACTATTAGATCGTTCGGATAGAATTTTGCAATAATCTGGAATACTTACTGGAGTGTTCTAGAAGTTCGCATTGAATCGCTACGTAGTACACCACAACCTTGTATACTTATAACCTAGTCGGCTCCCTTTCTCTACCTTTAAGCCCGGTGAATATATGCTGTTGTTGTTGGAACGGGGGAGGGGTAGGGGAACCGTGGAGCCTAACACTAGGCGGAAGAGCGCATAGAAGGAGCGGTAGCCTATTCTGCAAGCCTTTAGTGGTGTTCGAAAACATTGCCTATATAGCGGAATATGGTTTTCTGGCTAAACCTTAGGAGAGACCCGGGGTGGGTTAGTGACTATCCCAAAAAGTTGACAGATGGGAAAAGTGCACATACGCATGCACTTCTCGAAGTTCCGATTGAAACTTCTACCACTTATCCAGCCTGAAAACCCTTTTGGAACGGTTTTGGTTTTGTTTCGTTCTTCAATTCGTATGAAATGAAGGTCGAACATGAGCCTTAACCTGGTCGATCGACTGCGAAATCATGAAGAGTCCGTATATGCTGTACGTATTGAAGGGGTAGCGCCCTTGTACAATACCTGTAACCATAAGTTAATACGTTTTTGCAGAGATACACCTTCCTAACTTGCTTGCAGTTATAAACTAAATTTTACAGACAGATCGAACAGCTGAATTTCGATTTCATTATGTTCCAAAACAAGGCATCTTTTCGTTACCGGTTGTATCACAAGGGCTGCCCCGTTCCTTTCTCTTTTCATCAACACCAATATTTCCATTCTTCGTTGTTAGTATCAGTTGAGACGATTGGTGAGTAATGAATAGTAACATTTCTACCAAAATGCACGTCTTCATGCACCGAAATTGGAAATACGACTATTTCTTCTGAATCACGTGGGGCCATATCGAAAACAGCATTAAAGTAAATCTTTAAGAGTGCAGGATAAGGGCAAACTGATTTTAAACCATCGCGCACAGGAAAAATCAGTAGAATTCCTCCAGACGCCTATCTTCTGCAATACAATAAACCCTAACAATAAATTGGACATACGTTGAAAACGGAAAAGGGCAAATGTACTGGATTGTAGAATTCTGAATCACATTAAGGAAAGGTTGTTTTTGATGAGAAACGTTGAGGCCTAGAGTGCTTTTCTTCTTCCTTCTCCTTGAACATTTGGCTTCGGCATGGATTAGGAACTGTAAAAGAAAGCTCAGAAATCCGTTACTGAAAGGAAACAATAGCACTGCCCGTCCTACAGGCTTTGGAATCAGCTGGGCGGCTCTTGACCACTCCAATTGAACATTCTATTAGGGTCTATCTTGGCTTAGCCTCTCTGTCCACCTTGCTCTGAAGGGGCATGCTGAACTTGTGGTCGATTATTCATGTTTGAAAACACTCAGAAGTTCATCCTAGATAGTAAAGAATGATATGTAAAGATTAAACAGCAAGGTGGACATAAGGGTGATCAATCAGCCTTACAATCAAAGATCACAAATCATGCACCGATTGATCACTGATCAGAACAATGATCAAGCTGTTATGGAAGTGGGAACATCGAAATTCACTTTGAACATTTTATTCGAAGAAGCAAAGAGGTTGAAAAACGGGGCAGGTTGGAAAGAGACGAAGGTTCGGATGCAATATTTATTTACACAAATACTCTGCCAGGAGTGATGAAGTGCGCTGGAGCCGATACTTTTCAGTGCTTACATCCTCCTGGACTCTGTTACCTATTAGCCGACCCCCGGAAAGATGGGAGGCCTGTTTGTTCTGGTATCGGGATCTGATATCTGGACCATTCTATCCGCCCCTACACCACCTCTGCCCAAGGATGGAGGTAGAATATTCATGTAAATTTAAATTTACCACTGAATATCAAATTTATCATGGAGAAACCAGAACTGAATTGGCGTAACCTGCTTTCAATTCAGTATGAATACTCTAGGGTCATCTGTAGAATGCGGGCATGGTCTCCAGTGGTGCTAATCTAACACATGTTTCTGGGCAAGATCGCAGACATTCTTGAAGGGAAAAAGAAGGGCTATGTGAAGAGTAGCACCCTGACAAGACTGCGTAGTGAACTGCGAGGTGGACCAGGTCGCACTTTTGTAGCCATTTGGGCATCATCAGTGACAGAGGGTCAGCATGACGTCAGCTGTTTATTGTTGACGTTGTTGTGAAGAAGGCGCACTTTGTTTTTACAGCTCAACTGCTGTTATTTTTGGTTGTTGGGAGTAGAAACCGTCAATATTTATATATCACTTCTGCTATTAGAAACCTAGGATCACCCCATACTGCTTGTCATAAATAATGGCGGGTGAACAGGCTTGGAGAACTTCCACAATAGGGAACGAAACGGGGTGGATCCAAAATCAAAGGCCCAACGAATGAAGAGAGGGAAGTGCCCGCCTGCCTCCTGCGTAAGCTTCTTCAGGGTAGTTGGTAGCCTGCAGTTGTAATGTGATAATCATGCAATAGCCTTGTGAAATGTCAGTTTGTATTGATGTAGTGGGAATGCCTGACCAGAGAACAGCCATATAACCTTGTGTTCGATATGGACATGATTGATGGATCACAGGTCTGCAATGGTGATGCCATCCGCCTACTATATTCTTAGCTGGCTTTTGAGTTTCCTAACTCAAGAAATCAGCGAGTGGCTTCTCCCTTAAAATAACTAGGGTCATCAAGTTTTGAGGATCAGCTTAAGCTGTGGCGCTTGATCTCATTATAAAGAATAAAGGATGAAGTTTCGTGGTCAACCAATCCCGCCTTAATATGCGCCACCGCATCAGACTTCTGTTTGGAATCGTAATGGTGTTTGAATGCGTTTCTTGTCTATGCAATGACTTACGGTGGTCAGCGGATGTACAAGTCAGTGCTTTCATTCTCCCAGTTGAGTCTGGTACCAATTAACCGACCCCAGAGGGATGGGAGGCTTGGTTGCCCTATTTAGATATCCATCGGGAATTCGATCCATGGACCATGCGTGTGTGATTGCCTTTGCCTCCACCACCTCCGCGCTGTCTAATTATGAGAGTGGCCTGATTGATCTTGAACACATTCATAGGATGTTTGATCATTTGGTCAGCTGGACCTTTGGTAATTACGGGCTTTCCATCTGTAGCACCCGATAATGACCAATTATTAGGCTCTCAAAGGTCCGAGATAACAAAAGTGATGTGATGCATTTGTCTTAAGGGTTTCACCAGGAAAGAGTGTCTGATATACCATTGGTTCGAGTTTTCGGTGGAAATGAGAAATCGTTCAGCAGAACCTTGCCTTTGTAAGCTTGCACCACGTACCCTGCAATACCTGAGGGTTGAAACAAAAGGGATTGAAAGCCAAGGGTCGAAGATAGCGAAGAAAAGACCAGGCTGGATCAGCACTGGAACCATTACTATTTATAATTGAGAGAGGTTGAAATGGCATAGATGCCCTTGAGCTGTCCAATCAGTGCAGGAAATTTTCATAATACATATTTATTTAATACAGAAGTAGAAAAGTGTACACCATTTTTTTCAACCCTCTGGAGATCGCCAACTTCCAGAACCCCTTTGAAGGTATTTCCTCCGGAGGTTTGGCCTACTTATGAGTTTTTACTATTAGACCTTGAGGTGCAACTTTCAATAAGGAAGCTTTGATGATGAAATGAGTTAGGTTATTGCCCATTTCTTGACATCCTAGCTGTTGCCCCCTTCCCTGCTCTCAAAAGGAAGCAGAGAAGGATCGGTCTAGATGACCCTTGATTTCTTTGGACAAATTTTCCTGAACTCTGGTAATGAATGAAAAGAATGTAATCGGTTGTTCCGTTTCAAGCAAATTGGGGGGTTGTCTCTGAATTTCGAAGAACTAAAAAAAATCAGTAACCTAAAGAAACCCTTCTAATGCCTGAAAACATGCCACTACAGTAAGCCACGTTTGTCTCGTTCCATTGACGTGTGTGTAGGACGAACTTTTCTTTCTAATTTTAGACTTTGTTGAGATTTTAACATTGATACTGTATCCATTCGTGCTACTTTTTCAATGTAATTATCAAGATTATTTGGCTGAGGCGGACCGTCAAACCCGGCTGTTGAGCTCACAAAAACCGAAAATAACTCTGAAATGACAAAGATCTCCCAATCACAAAGCAAAACTAAATGTGAAGAGTCAGTTGTTCCATGTTGATCACTTCTGTTGGCTGGTTCGGCATGCACACGTGAATGAGAAAGTGAGAAAATCGTCATGACCGAGAAAACAGGGTCTCTGTCCAATAGGTAGTCTTCCATTAAGATGAGGTAGCAGCATCTATTCGCTAATCTTTCAGACAACCAGAGGCTACTTCGTAAAGACACATATTAATAATATAGAGCGGTAAAACTGGGATGTATCAGCTGCTTTTCAGGATTTTCTCATACTTCGGGATTGAATTAAGTGGGACGGAGTGGGAGTGCATGACTACATCATCAAATGCAACAACAACTCAACGAGAGACTTCAGGGCGTTCAACGGTACGGGTTGAAATTCTGGAAACCACCACCGGTCACCTGAATGAATATGAAACTTTCTTCTCAGCGGATGTCGTTCCCGTCTCAGCGAGGGAAAAAGAACATGCATAACTGCGATGCCCAGATTGCGGGAAGAACGAACTCTATTATAATGTAGTACTAGTAGTATTAAAGCAGCCCCATCTTTAGTTATTGAGGCAAACATGTGGAGCTACCTTACGCTTTACCGTAGCCTTAATACAGACAGCTAGAACAGTTTTTGTCTGGAAAATCCGACCGAACTGATCCCATCATATCCGGCAGAAACCCCTATTTGTCAGAAGGTAAAGTGTTGTTGCAGTCATAGGGATAAACCCCCAGATTCCTTTTACTTACGCCTAGCTCTAGATTTTTTTTAAAACTCTGAAGGAAACTTTCTGTTGTCGGTTCTTTATAACTTCCATTGGGTTGCCCCACCTGTTTGTCACTATCCAACCTCATGTGCAAGCTCGTATATGGCTCTAAAAGTGAACTTTCTTGAGGTCCTTTTATGCAGGTGAGAGGGCACCTGGACTTTGAGAAGCTCTCTGTGTTATGACAGCTGTTACACTGGTGAAAAGCAATAGACGAGAGGGCAGACTATGAGTTGACTGTTACTGATAGCTGTAATAGAAGACTTGAAAAATCATTTCAACGAGAGATAGCAACTATGACTTAGTTTCATTAATGAGAATCGATCGATTGTTCAAAATTTTAAAAGGCCTTTTTATTCCTCTGGCGCATGGAACCCCTATGTGGCCACGCTATGAGTTGCGGTGCTCAGCTCATGCGCAGTTCAACGCTTTTATCCTCCCACATGAGTCTGGTACCAGATAACTGACCCCGAAAGGATGGATGACTCATTTGGTCCAGGCGAATATCAACCCGGGAATCGATCCTCTAACCATGGATATACCCACAATAACCTTGTGCACGGCACCAGAAAATTAAGTCAGTGCTTTTAACCGTGCACAAAATTTGGGTGAACTTCATCCAGACATTGGTTGGAATACTTGTTCTACCTAGCAGCGCTCGAGCTTCAATGCAACAGCAGGACTACCTTTTGTCGGAGCATGCTCATCTCTAGAAGACATTGAATACGGTGTACCGCTCACTTGTCATTTTCATCCTGTTAAATTCCAATAGAAGACCGTAAAGTAATCATTGAAGGGTGTTCAACCCGTAAAGTAATCATTGAAGGGACTAAGGCAAAAAGTGTATCTATCAAGCGGGGATAAGCCTGAGAAAATTGGAAAAGTCAATTATTTGAGGATTACCGTGTGAACACATCAAACTGCTTTCCCTTTTCGAATACCATCCATTTGGACTCTGGGTTTGAAGCCTATGACTATTATACAGCCGATGACAATCTGCTGTAAAAAAATCGCATGATCTTGTTCTCGATGATTCGCTCTCTTGTCATCGTATGTATTGTATTAGGAGACCTGCTTATTAATTTATAGTTCGATCTCCTTAATGCAGCTCATAGAAAAATTTCAACTAATATTGCATTTGATGGTTGCATAAAGCACTGAATTGCCCTCGACGTAGACTGAATTGGAAGCTTTCTATGACTTGAATCCAGGAAGTTACCTATTTTGATTATGTTTCTTCATTGCCATGAGGTCATAGCGGCAAACCATTGCCAGGTTCTATCAGTTGAGCGACACAATCACCTGGGCAGAGTTTTCATCGACGATAAAAGCTCGTAAGAGAAGCGAAAAAACGGCGGCAGGGTAGATTTATGAGTCTTCTATGAAAAGTCCTACCTGAGACCGCTGCAGTGATTTGATTTTTTTTCGCTTGTTTTGTAAAAGGCGGTCTAGTGTTGTCGCCCATTGTGACGTTGAAATAACCGGCGTCCGTGCTGCAAATTTGGGCTCATGAAATTGAATCACTCAAAGGCCTTGAAATCGTGAGCACTTCAATCATAATTGTAGAGGGGTGAATTATAATATTCATAAAATGAAGAGGGATGTGAGCTGCAAGCGAAGGGAGAAAGCCAAGCCAGCGTGATCGAGTATGGGTAAAGGATCCTGTGAGGCGATTCTACTATACCGGGTGTCCCAAAATTATGGGCGCCAAGGTAGAGGCCCAAAGTTTGCTCTCGACCTGATCGCTTTTTCCCAGCCCTTCTTCATTCTTGCTTTCTAGGACTCCAAAGGGGACGGGGCAGTCAAGTGAGTGAAGTTCTGGAAAATAGGATGACCATTACTTTTCACCGATGAAGTCGGGCAGCTGTCGTCGGCACCGCTCGCGGGCAATCTTGGCTCAGTGGGCCGGAGTAGCGTCCTGCTGGAAGGTCTACGGGTGTTTCAGGAAACGTAGTCGGATCAGAGTTTTATAACGTCTATTAGTACACCCTTTGAGTACATTTCGCTGTTCTTATAGCAACCTTTTTGTGAGAGATTGCACGCTAGATGTTGCTTTCCGGAACACGAACGTTCTGGTTGTTGAGGGATGGTTTTATCGTGAAAAATTTTTTGGCCAGAGAGAACGATAAAAGGTGGAGTGGGTCACTCCACCTTTCATCGTTCACTCAAGTGGGTCTGCGACTTTCTGCATTTTTTGGCCCTGCAGTCTCTGTCGAGATCGGCACTTAAGCGAAATTTCTGCATACGATAGGAATGGCAATGAAGATTCTGCATGACTTTCTTCCATCGCGATCACTCCGATATGCTGCGCCCGTTGACTTCCTTTTGATGGGTCACCCAGGATCACGACCAGCTGGCAGACGGACCATTTTAATATACCCAATAGAAACATTGGCCTTTCTACCTCTCCTGGTTCGTCTTCGACTCAATCCTCTTTTCTGTGTCGTTTAATAGCCTTCTATACGGTTATTATGAAAATCCCAAGAAATTTCATAATGCTCTCCCACCTTTCCGCGTGTGAATGATTGCAGGTGATTGATTGAGCCTCCTCCACCCAAAAGATACTGGGAGTTCCACATCAATAACCACGCATTTTGCAAGGAAAGCTCCTTATGCAACTAATTAATAGTAAGTAATGTGAATTTGGTAGTTTTTTCTACCTTCGAAATTTCTGAATTTTGACGCTGATAATTTTGGGACACCCTGTATATAACACGCCGATCTTGCCTCTTGGTTTGTGGCTGTGGGTGCCAGTGTGTCTGGATGTAGCGGTCTGACTGTTGCGTCATATAGTTTGGGTTTTGAAAACGAACGAAAAAGTCTACCTGACAAGTACTATTTATATTTCTTTTTATGTTCTGAGATTGTGTAAAAGGTTGCCGTTTAGATGTTGAATGCATTTCTCCTCCCATCAACGGATGTAGTCTAGTGGTTTTCGTTAATCAAGTGGTGTTTTGTTTTTGATTAGTGCAGATCTTCTTTTCTGTTTATGGATGATTTTATACCTAAGGAGCGGATATTCTATTGACTTTAACGGGTGAAATGGGGGACGGAAATACATTATGGGAAACGGTGATAGATGAAGATCGCCTATCACTAATTGGCCATAATTTTCAACTACAAACGATAGGTCGCCAGCAGAAGGAATTAGCAATCTGCAACTACACATTATCCTTTTCCCTGTCTTCCCAGCTATTTGAATAGCCCAGGCAGCTGAACGTCTTTGATTTTTCAGATCTATAATGGAACTTAACTAAAAAAATTGATCTCTGCAGATGCGAGGATTCGATAATGTTAGAGCTATTGTTGAAGACGATCTCAATGTATTCGAGCTGGATACGACTGCATGGGAAGCCAGAATCATCTCAGGAGTTGGTAGAGCTTGATGAGGACGTTCTCAAAATCGTAACCAAAACATATCAGCGGGTAGGAAAGAGGTGGTACAGGTGCAAAGGGCGGCCTACCACACGCATAATCTGACCATAGGGATCACATTCCAACTCGATACCTGCTCAGGGCCTGCTGGGGTTCATTAAATGGTACTAGACTCGTGTCGGAGATTGAGAGTACTGACATGCTCATGGGCTGACCACCGCAAGACATTGTGTGGACAACATACGCAATAAAACACCATTACGATCCTGAATTGAGTGCGTCGGCCCATTTCAAAAATGGGATTGATTAGCACTAGAGGACTTAATTCCTTGATCAGAGGGTGAGATTGTCTCTATGATCGGTGAAGTAAATAGATTGTGCTTAAAACCTCTGAAGATTTGCTATTAAAAGAGATCTTTATTTTGCCCCAGGAGAAGGTGTGCTCAAGAAGCAGTGAAACTAAGGAGTGTTCATGGAATGACCTTGTGAGTCATCCTTTACAATTCACTTTTTTTTGCTGATCCCCGAGACAGGAAGGAAATGAGTCACCTACGCTGCAATCAGCTGGATGACCTATCGAAATAACTCATTGAATAGTTTTTTT
>UZAF01018945.1:11165-24664 GCA_900617895.1 Haemonchus placei
ATTGTGCAAAAAGCTGAATACATCAAGCCAACTGCACGAACTGCCTTTCACCGTCGCTGACAATGACAAGTTGTTTGAACATCCTACATGGGTTCCCTTGTGATCGGTATAACCTCTGCAATGACAGTGAAACTCGTCCGAGGATACACACCCCGGTGTTCAAAGATTGCACACCGGATCGGTGCAATCTTTGAGCCTTTATAACTCTCTGACTAGGCCGCTTTCCGACGTAACAGCACCAGATATGGTATAAGAGGGGATCTCGAGTTTACCTTATGAGGAAATCACAGGAACCATTTTTATCTGAACTAAGCCTTTAAAGTCACTATGATCACCACACCATTCAATCAGAAAATAGAACTACTCATAGTCATCCGGGAAGCAAATGATCGGGGTAATGAGTCGTATCAGGCCTTGTGTTACATGAGTGTTGAGGACTGAAAACTTCATATATCCATATCTGGTGAATCCGTAGTAGAAGTAGAAAAAACCGTTTTACCCCGCTCAAAGGCAGGATTGAGCCGCGCACATCTTGATATAGTTATTGGTAAATGAAAAGTAAACAGGCATACACTCCTGAAAGTGATTTTCAACAGGACATATCACCGTATTTGATCTTTTGTAATCGTGATACCTCAGGAATTTGTACTTCTCATCCAGTTCACAGTAGATTGAAAGGTTTCCTTCAATATGAATCACAGAGCTGAATTAATATAAGTAAGCAAGTCTAGCCTGTGCTATGAATCATGCAGCCGGTTGACGTTGGAACGTTCTTATTTGTTCGTTTGTAGATTCTGCTGGCATGATAAATGAATTCGAGCTTTTGTGAAATATGATTGAATCCCGCCTTTCGATTTTTCTGACGTTTTTTTTTCACTTCAGATGAACAGGAAATAGTTTCTTTATCCACTGTTTCTTGTTTTGGCAGAGCCGTTCTCCCTACACCATAGCTTTACATTCATCGTATATCGTCAAGTGGTGGGTTTCATGAAAGGGCCAAGATAAGAGTCCATACGTACAGTGTTGCCCTTCTTCAGTTTCAAGTTTTGCTGAAGCCCAACTCAAAGTTGCGATCATAGCTCTACGGAGCGAATTGGTCTAGCAGGCTACTCTAGTCAGCTCAGAGTTAACGCATTAGAGATCCAGCTGATCAGCTCACAGTAACTGGAACAGCGTCTTTCACGGTTTTCATAACCAAGCTAGAGGTGCCTTACTGTTTTGTCGGTCTTCACTAAATACGATCGCCCAGTGCCAGTGCCGTACTCCAAATACTTTTGTTCTGAGAAAGACTCGAGTGCATGTCGCACTCCAGTGAGGAAAAGGAACTTATGAGATAAGCCATATGCCCCGGTTTTGTTCTTTTATCAGACGAAAGCTGTGGTTCATGAAGGCTATAAGAGACGATGCATTTTTTCCCCTAAAATCACTCTTTATCCAGAGAAATCGAGGAAAATCCATAGCTGTAATGGCTCCAGAATTACTATAGAACTAGCCTCAAGCCAGGGCGCCGTCGGTCGAACTACGTGGTTAATGAGTGTACGGTCGCGGAACGGCCAGTTTTTCGGTGTAACACACATTTTGTCGGCGGTTCGTCTTTTTGTGACTACATTCCCAACTATCATGCGCTGCGACAACGGATTAGATCACGGGCTGAAAAGCGGTGAATGCGGGCGGCTATGTTGGTCACTCAGATACGGTACTAATGAATCTAGTAAAGAGTTGACGCTTCTCATCCTAATGGGGTAAATGGGGAGCTCTGAACTGGTTTTCGGAGTTGTGGGTCAGCTTGATACTGGTATGAAGCCTTCGTGTATAAAGCCTCTTGGCGTTGATCATCCCGTTTTGGGCTGAGCTCATGCGTCCATGTACTGGGCTTCCATTCACAGTCGTAGCGGCTTTGTGAATGCATATGTGGTTTACATAATGAATTGCGGTGGTCAGCCGATGTATAAGCCTGTGTTTTTATCCTCCCAAAAAGTCTAGCGCATTTAACCGGAGGGGTAGAAGGTTTGATTGGCCGAGGTGAACACCCAGCCGGAATCTGATTTGCAGACAGTGGTCGTGTGATAAGGCATCATTTGGCACTTCACACCTCCGCCCTTATACTGGAGTAATTATCTAGTTTTAAGTTTGTTATCAAAATAAATTGGGGGGAGATATTGAAGTGTTTTTGCCTTCCAAAAGTTTGAGTATATTTTATGTTCCATTGATATGAAATGGGTAAAGAAGGTGCATTGTAAGGAGGCATCATTGCTATACAAACGATGAGTGGATCGAGCACGCCCAGCACCAACTAAGCATTGCTAATAACTTATACGTGTTCCTCTGGAAAGTCAGGAAAGCGTATCCATAGAAAGTTTGATAAGAACTGTTCATGTCTTCCCAATCATTCCTACAACACATTGCCCACACATTGGACGACAATGATGTTGTTGGTTTGCTGTGGGTGGAAGGCAGCTAAAAATCTGTCCTGAGCGTTTGAGACTACCCACACAAACGGATTAATCGGTTTCTGAGAGACTGAAGCTGAATAACGAATAAAACTAATCAAACTCAGTTCCGCTGTGGCTGTGCCTGAGCTGCTCCTCTGCAAAGGTAGGCAGCCCCAGGGATCGTCCTCCAGTGTGACCCCGGGGGGCATTCGTGGAAAGAACCATGCCACTGTAGGCGGATCGATATCTGCCTAAGCCAACCAAGCCTTCCGATCCTCCGGAGTCGGTTAATTAGTACCAGACTCATCTGGGAGGATAAAAGCACTGACTTGTACATAGGCTAGTCATCGCGATTCATTGTATGGACCACCTGCGCGTTCGAATCGCCACTGCGATCCTGAATCGAAGCCGCATCCAAGGTGGGGAAAAAGAGATTTAGGAAGTTCGATCTTAAATATGGGGAAGACCCGCCTTATGAAGAAGAAGGGGGATTCACTGAAAAAGTCGTTGCAGTTCAGCAACTAATAATTACTCAGAAAAACACCCGTCCCTTTTGGAAATCTCTAGAAACCAGAACATGTAGAATTGCTCCTTTCTTCCTTAATTATCCTTGATAAAAAGTGATAATCACAGGATAGGATCCGTAATTTATTTGTTGTAATTGGATAGGATGTTACTCGTGGATTTCATGTTCAGGCCAAATGGCAAATGGCCATGGTTTTGTGGATTGAAATCCCATCAAAGGTTGTAAAGGTTGTTCTTCAAAGGAACCCGCAACAATATGTGTTGTATAATGATTTCCTGTTGGGTTCAATGAGGGAACTGGCTTGTGTGAGCTACAAGCCCCATAAGGTGGGATTCTTTCGTGGGTTTTCTTTTGAAAATGGCCAGTTTTCCCAAGAATGAAACCGTTTCTCACGTCTTACGAATCGTAAAAAAGTATTCTTAACCACTCCTGCACCTTTTCGTCCAGTTTCCATCTTCCCATCCGGATTGTTCTCCACAGCTAGGCATATCCACTCCGCTCTATCCAGAAGCTTATAGCAAAACTTTTGAAACACCACCGTCTACAATGGGGCAAACATTGTGAACAGTACATGTCTTAGGTCTATATCCGCTCAAGTGGAGCCTAAAAAAATGCGTGAAGGTTTCCTTTGCAAAATTTTGGTTTGTCTATTGTGGGTAGAGACGCATTTACGATCAGATGTGGGTGTCAGATTCAATAAACAAAACCAGATAAGAATTTTCTAATTTGATTTTAATTGGAAGAATTGTTGACGTGGGAAGTTTTTCATTAAGGTTCGGTTTGCACCTCAATTGTGGTCAGGAACACCCAGGGACGATTCACCATCGGTGAAGATCTTACCTGTAGTGGCTTTCTCGATAATAAAAACTGATCCTATCAATGTTTTAAGGGATAGGGACGCCTATCTTCTTTATCTAAGGCTAGAGGTGTCCTTTATTGCTCTGGTTTTATTTCAATTCTGCCTTATTAACCTAACTGCCAGATGATGTGGTGACAAGCGTCTAACTATCATAAACGCGTGGTCCAGAGTTCGCGTCTCGGCTTGATGCTTGCTCAGGTCAACCGAGCCTTCCATGCCGAAGGTTTGGTGGACTGGTATCAGACTCATCTGGGAGTACAAAAGCAACGAGTTGTTCATAGGATAGCCATCACAATAAATAACATAGGGCCCACAGGCGTTTAAAACGTCGTTATGCTTCCGAACGAAAGCCGATTCTAGGTGCAGGAGGTGTTCCTCAAAATGGCTGGGCTGAAGGCCTACTTACGTGAGTGACAAATGAGGTGCCTTAGATTCAAAGTGTTTGTAGCAGCATACCTGAGTTAAATGATTAAATAAATAGGATAAATAAAGTCTAAAAGATAAAGTCTAGGGGCGTCAAATAATCCCTCCCGCAATCAATCCCGTCTGAGGGATGCGCCCCCCACTCGATTTCCATTCAGAATCGCAGTGGCGTGATGAGTGCGTATGTGGCTTATACAATGACTTGTGGTGGTCAGCCGATGTACAAGTCAGTGCTTTTATCCTCCCAGACGAGTTTGGTATCAATTAACTGATCCTGGAGGAATGGAAGGCTTGGTTGGACTAAGCGGATATCGATCCCGGATTCGAACGTCTGACCGTGGGTGTGAAATAGTGCGCCACATGTCACTACACCTCCGCCCAAATAGGATAAATAATGGCCGAAACGAGTGATGGTGGAACGTGCAGAAGTATTCAGTATTCGTGCAGATGCCTCTTAGCCTTTTTTCCGGAATCGAGTTGTCCTACCATTACTTCTAGAATTGGGAACAAGTAAAATATGAGGGCTACAACGAGATATTAATTTTTTTTCTACGGTGGACCTACTCGATTTTTTTTCCAATCAAGAAAACTGCCGGCCTGTTGGTCCTACAGTGCTCACACTGACTACTAGACCAGTAGGAAATTTGTAGGAGGAACAGGTTTCTTGACGAAACTTTTGTTCCTTGATCGCTTAATTTTTTTCAATTCAATACCACCCTTCTTGTTATGGAGCATTCCACGTCGACAAAAACGATTCATTAGGCTGAGGGAGCCATCTTGTTCCCCCTGATGGAATCGTTCACTTTAGGCGATAAATTGGTTTACCACATAAATTCCAACCGAAAAAGTCACATTTGTTCCACTTCTTCATGATATGTTTCTCCCTTTGGAACTTTAAGAAACTTGTCCACGACAAATTCGATTCATTTCTATGCAAAATAAACCTTGTAAGTACAAAGTTTTTCCAGTGCTGATGTCGTTAAAGAAAATTGAATCTTTCCCTTATTTCTAACTTCAGAAGTTATGAGAAAACAGGTTTACGTACACCAAGAATTCCACGTGGATCGTCAGCGACGATTGCTGAGTTTTTAAAAGGTAAAGTAGAATCCCTCTGTGTGAAGAAATGGAGTGATGATCTGCTCGGCTTCCCGTACTTACTCCACAGAATTGAATTTTCTAAAGACGAAACAAGAAAATATATAGGTGTTGCCCAAGAACCAGAAAAGGCTGGTGCTAGTCCATGTTTAACGTTCCTGCAATCTTGGCATGATCAGTTCAATAGAAATGCATCTTCAAGCCTTTTAAGATTGAACTTTTGTAAGCCCACGTTTCGTCTTCCCTGCATTCGTCAGAGTCTTAAGCTCCGCCGCTGAGAAAGGAGTATGACTACCTTCGAACGGGTCTCCCCCGACTTTCGTAGCGGCGGAGTTGAAGGCTCCGACCAAGTCAAAAAAGCCGAGGCGTCAGCCTGACAAAAATTTCAATATTTGAAGGCTTGAAAAATCATTCCAGCTGAGGCTGGTGGTACTTCATTTTTAAGGCTAAGCAGGTATTCAGGAGCAGCTCCACCTCAATAAGAATTGTTCCGTTCAATACAGTACAGAGTGGTGCCGGTATACAAGAAGCAATCATTCTCCCTAAGTGAACAGCCATTTTTGGAGTTTTTTTGGCATGACTTTAATGACTTGAAGATCGTAAAAAGCGACTAAATTGTGTAGCCTTTGCGAAAACGGTGGCCTTCCGGGTAGAATGTCCTTCAAAGGACGCCGATAGTAAAATTGCAAAAAAAGTGGAAAGAATTTTTTCTTCTGCCCCAGCAGTGAAACCAATTCTATCTACCATGCTTCCCATGCCCGGGGGTTCGTGTTTCATCCATGTTGAGGAAGACGGATGCACTGGCCAAAACAGGACTCGGGGCGTTGCATATCACAATCACATCGATGTTTTTCTACAATTTTGAACAAAGGTCGAACGGGTGGCGTATCCCAGGGAGGGAGCATAATTCATTTTTCGGTCTCTTTCTCCTGAGCTCTAATAGGCAAGAGGAACTTTGCAAATAGAAGATTTCTTGAGTGCTGATGTATTTAAAAGAAGTAGGTACCCTCCCAGGTAGATTTTTACCACCTTTGTGGTTTGCTGGTTATTAAAAAACACATTCTGAAGTGTTAAAGGAAGCATGGCTCACCGGAGACAGAAGCCCGTGTTCCTCACAATTGCTGGGCAATTTTGTTTGTTTTTTGATTACTTTTTGATACAGGATATGGGCATAGCCACGGTGTAAACACTGCTAACACAAATCAGAAAATTGTATTCTATATTTTTATTATATACCTTTACAAATATACAAACTAAGTACACACAATTATTACACTGGGAGTACGGAACACAACTTCATGCCATTTCCGTTTACGAATTTTCCAGGACACGTCGGATGAGAGGGATTGTACCCTCTGAAAAAGCCCATATGGACAGAACAACGTTTCAAATGCGGCATAGTGGGGCAGAGAAAAAAAGCTGCTCAATGAGTGGGGAAATAAGGGGCTGGTTGAAAACCCTGACGAATGTGGAAACCATAGCCCTAGGATCAGGGCACAGATACCAACACACACAAGAATGAACGATAAAAACGATTCGCAAGAAATATCCGAAGAAAGACACGAGAGCAAAAATTTGGCGGCGGATTAAGTCGATTAGCACCGCTGTTACTAAAATTATCTTCGTGTACCATCCTCGAAGAACACACCTCCGTCCAATGCACAATATTTGGGGCAGATACCTGAAATTGTGGGTAATTTCATGTGGACAGCACCTAAACGACCTCGATAAAAAGAAACCTCGTTCTCCTTGCGGTCCAGGTTGTCCAGCTTGTCCGGCAGGTCCCATTTCTCCAGGTGGCCCTTGAGGTCCTGGTGGGCCTGGAGGGCCCTGTGGACCGGTAAGTCCGTCAGATCCAGGTCGACCTAGACATAATCAGCTCAATCAAACACTCGGCGATTTGCACTTTCAGTTTTCCTAACATCACAACATCCAATGATAGAACGAACCGCTTTGTCCAGCATCTCCAGGAAGTCCAGGTGGTCCAGGTTCTCCTGGTGTTCCAGGGTCTCCAGGGATTGCAGGAGTGCTAAAATTAAAGTTGCAAAGAGGAAGAAATGGTAACAAAGATCACTTGCAAGTCACCTGAAGGCAGGGCGTCCAGGCTCTCCTCGTGCTCCGTCTCTTCCATTTTCTCCAGGTGGTCCAGGTGGGCCAGGTGGTCCTAAAAAAATTGTCCTGGCCGATCTATCCAACGCTGTTCCCGGAAAGACAAACCTTGTGGTCCAGGTGATCCGTCGTTTCCATTGCGTCCAGGATGTCCAGGCTGGCCTGGGCTACCTAAAAAGCGCTTGTTGGGAAATGCTCTTTATATTAGGGCTAAACACCTAATTTACTCCCGAACGCTCCATTCGGTGAATTGATTTGAGCTTTTTCAGTGACTCTTTGGGAAAAGAATTTGTGGGAATTGCTTACCAGCATCACCAGGTGGTCCGGGAGGTCCTGGTTCTCCAGGAGGACATGGATTGCATGGGGGCGCCGTCACTTCCTCGCAAACTCTTTAAAAATTCCATCAAAAAAGTAAGTACGAACCTATACATGACAAAAAGGAGAAATTCACTTCTGAAAGTTTGAAAATGTAGATCAACTGCATCAAATAGCAGCTGCAAATACATTCGAGGAAAATTCGAACAGAACGTACGCTGGTGGTCTTCCGGGGAATCCAGGTGCACCCGGAGCTCCCGGTCTTCCTGGCATACCATTCTTTCCTGGTGGGCCGTCAGGTCCTGGCAATCCGGGAAGACAACATCCTTGAAAAAAAAGGGGTTCAAAGAAACTCGAAGAAATCGACTTCAACTGAGATCCGCTCAAATGTAGCCAATAAGCCCACATTGCACTTGATGTCTCCTCTGTGTTCAGGTGTTTTGGGATATCGTTGAGCCACAGTAGAACAGATTTTCAGGAAAAAAAANAAAAAAAAAACAGAAATTCCAACGGGTATGACTTAGATCCCCTTCGGGTTAGCCGTTTACGGCTCGATGTCAATCAAAAAACGAAATATTGCAGACTATGTGCGTAAACGCTACTACGAAAACTCTCCTCCTAATAGGGGAAAAGCTGCATTTGAGCGGATCCGTGAAAAATGAAATGAAAGAGAGAAATGAGATAGAAAAGCTTACCCTGGCAATGACCTCCATCGGCCTGCCTCTTCTGGCGAGTACTATTTTTGGGATGAGCGAGCCCGGGTAGCAAGGACCTGGGCAATGAGCGATATTCAGCCACCTCCATCATGACGTCTCGGGCGGATAACTGGATTCAAGATGCTCCCGATTTGAAAATAATGTGGGAATCAAGCAAGACCTTACCTTACAAAGCTCCATTTCGCTTTGAACACGTGCATGAACAGAATTGATATAGTTATTCACTATTGGGAGCGTGATAAAAACTGCTACTATGGCCACCAATGAAAAAGAGACGGCTGAGAAGGCGACGAAGCGGTAGGCCCGCTCTCGCCGATCCAAGTCCATCCTACGAATCAAACGAATTTCACACGAACAAGGTGCAATTGAAGAAAAGTGCAATGAGGAGGAGGACACTGAGAAATGGGGTGAAGAGAAAGAGATTGAGGCAGCCAGTCGCGAAGGCTTTATGATGGGTTCTTGGAGAGGAAGGAGAGGCGGAGGAACTGGATCCGAGGAGGAGAGTCGATCAACTGTGTCTGAATGTCCGACCACTTCGAATCCACTTCCGCGAGTGGGGAGAGAAACAGCACAAGCACATTAAATGGCAGTCAAAAACATCTAGCAATGTACTGCATAGGAAGTCGTCGTTGGGGGGATACAGTCAGCCAGTCAAGACCTCCCTTCCTTGGTTGGAGTTCACCACTTCAAGCATTAAACGCATGACCGACGCCGTCGAATGTAGCGGCTCAAGTATTCACCACCTTAAGCCTTTTATATCCATAGTAGATATTTCTTTCTGTTGGCCTCTGGTGGGCGTGTCAAACCAATTAGAATGCCAGGTTTGGGGGGAAGGGGGTGGGACGACACCATGACTGGAAACAGCCCCTAGTTGGAAGCCGATCTTAAAAAATGAATGATGCGGTGTGTTGCTTCGGGCGTCAGCCACGCCTCTTCCCCATGAAAACGGTTAGTGGTTGAACGGTGTGATGGAATTCGGTGTTTCATTTGCTTTTTCAAATCTCGTAAAACACTATGTGGGGGCTAACAAGGTGAATCGATCCCAAGGGTATCCTCCAGGAACGGTCCGGGGTTCTTTCGCTCGCCTTTCAGTTACCTGACGAATATGGACCAGCTTATCGAGGAGGAATGTATTAAGGGTGAAGCAGGTGGTAAATGCAGAAGGTTACAGCTCTCTCACCCTCACTCCAGCTTTCTCCAGCTTGAATGTTTGTAATCCGAATATTCAATCATGGACCGAAAATTGTCAATGAACTCGCCTGGAAGGAGATTATCTAGTCCAAAAGGATTAAACACAGCCAAGGTCTGGTTCGTCTTCCTCGTTTTCAGGGCAAGTCTACGGGATTTTCCTCATAAACACGAATTTCGACTAGAATTGGTGCATCTATGTAAATACCAATTCTTATTTCCTGGAAAAGAAGATTGGCTCATTAGCATCAAGGCTGGAAGGGTTTTTATGTCAAGCCAACCTGGAGCCTCGCTACAGAGAAACCCATTAAATTTTCGTGACTAGGATGGCGTTTATGGCAAAAAGTCACGTTTATCATATATGGAAGTTCAATCCAGATCGCTACAAACAGGTTTTCCATCATTTCGAAGTCTTTTCTCGAAGTAGGTGGCAGTCTCGAGTTTATCAGACGCTGGACTACAACTGATTTGACTTTTTGTAGCTTGGAATGTGAACACACACTGGACACGGCCAGTCCAGCGATGGACAGCGATAGCGTCCGATGACTGAAAGGCGTGGCGGATCTATTGGGCTCCAAAGAAGAAGAAAAAGAATTTGAGAAGCTGTCAGCGATCGTAGCAAAACGCGATTTACTACAATTTCATTAATAATTCTGATCGAGAAAGCATTAAATTCCACTTCGTTGCATCTGAGTGGGAAATGATCCCAGCCGTGAAACATTGTTCGGACGCTGTCTGGCTAGTTTCTGACATTGGACTGGCTAAATTCGCATTTAAGAGACTCTGCGAATCTGTATAGAACACTGCGGAGAGCAGAGCATCTCCAGAAATCCTACTGATGCCAATCTTTCCCCTCAACCTTTTGTTGTTTATTCTTTTGTTGTGGGTTTATTGAAGAGAATGTGCTCCAAAAATAACAGTTCGGATGAGTGCAAAATGTTTATTAAGCAATGTTCGAGAAGATCCAATGCCACACTCAGACTCTTCTGGACCCGTCTTCGAAGAAAACTCCTCCATCTCGAGCGCAGTAAGTAGGGCAGACACCTAAACGACTGATCATTTATGGTCAACCTCAGAAGCACCATTAGCTTACCTCTCTCACCATCGGTTCCCCCAGGTCCTGGTGGACCAGGCTGACCGGGTTGGCCATCCGGTCCTTTCTGACCATCGGCTCCTGGTGGTCCACGCATTCCTGGCTGTCCGGGCTGACCTGGTGGTCCTGGTGAGCCGGGTGTTCCTGGTTCTCCTGGGGCTCCCTAAAAATCCATAATTTGAACACATAGGAATACATCCGAAGACAGTCCAGACAGTTCTTACCGGAGGTCCTTTTGGTCCTGGAGGACCTGGGAACGCGGGAACATTTTGTGCAGGTATTCCAGGCTGTCCAGGAGCTCCTCCTTCACCATTAGGTCCTGCTTCTCCAGGAACTCCATCGGGACCCTTGGGCCCGGGTAATCCTGCTGCACCTGGTTGTCCTGGTGGTCCACTTTCGCCATTAATTCCTTAAAAAGTAAATGCATTACTACAAACCTCTTCGAACAAAAGTAATCAGTGAGTGATGACGTAAGCGGTCAGGTTTTTCCTCTCCGGAGGCATTTGGTGCGTTCCGGCTACGCGACCGCGACGTCCACAACCGGTTCGCTGCACTGCGATCTTCATTTATCGCAACCATTTCTACGCTCGAGTCATACGTACCCTCTACGTACCATGCCTAAGGGGGTTCATCGAGAAATCAACGAAGTACTGCGGGATCTGACAGCTTATGCAGCTCCAAAGGGAATGGACGAGTTTCTCGGGGAATGGCTAACTTTATCGTCATGGAAAAGCGGTTACTCCGACGATTTCGAGGTTTTGACGAGCTCAAACCTTGAAATGGATGTCTAAACTGTTCTATCATTGACTGTGAGATTTCAGAGGTTCAACAAAGTAGGGCCAGAAGTGGGGCCAAAATCGTGATGATGCGCTAACCCAATGAGGGACGCATCTCCCAACTAAGCCGTCCATAGCATGTCTTCTATAATATTTTTCAGAAAAAATGGGCATATAGTAAGTCAAGGAGCTGTCCCCAATTCTATATGAATAGGACCCAGTCAATTTAAGTTCAGGGATTGGGAGTATTCCGAAGCTGATGAAGGGGCCAACTCGGAACTGTTGTTATCCAAGAAACTTCGGAACATAAGTTTCCTGCTGGAAGGCCTTGTTTGATGTATGTTTGTGTAGGAAGACAGTGTTTAATGTATGTTTAGGTGAAGGCACGCTTGATTGATCCCCATAGATTGCATCGGATGCCGCCACCAAGTCGTTATACCAAAAAGGCAGAGAGGCGACCACCACGACTGCATTCCAAGAAACGCCTCGCCTATGCACAGCATAGATGTCTTAGCGGCTAAAACGTGCGACTGGGAAACTATTGACATCGCCCACGATGCGCATACTAGTTCTAGTTTCTCCTCGAGCTACATCTCAGACACACATACACATACATACACAACACTCGAACTGGCTGTTGCCAGCTCATTCGGGCACTTAGGCATGTCGTGAAGGCAAGTTTCTATTACATTATTAATCAGACTGAAAGAGCGTGTTAGAAGGAACGCGTTTATGGAATTGATTGATGACAAACCTGGTTCTCCTGGGATTCCCGGCGGGCCGGGAGGACCGGGAGGACAGGGAGTGCATGGAGTTGGAGCCAGCTGTTCGCAAACCTTAAATTGTATTGAGTTGAAGCTAGAAAAGCAGTCTATAGCAAAACAAACATTTTCATAAACAAAAACAAACAACAGTAAGCTTTTGAAAATCTTCTGCTTGATATGACTATGGAACAAACCCTAGGTGGACGACCAGGGAATCCTTGAGCACCATCCGCTCCTGGCCGACCAGGTCTTCCCATTCTGCCTTGTTTACCTGGAACTCCAGGTTCACCGGGAAGGCAGCATCCTGAAAGTGTTATAAGTCCCATATAAGTCGTTGACAAGCCCAAGGGCAGTGGGTGACATGAAGTTCATCATTCTAGAACAAGCTTCCTATCATATGATCGAACTCTACACAAACCGGGGCACACGGCTGCCTGCCTTTTGTCCCTTCTTCCGATGGTGAGATTATGATGTTTTCCTGTTTCGGAATCCACCAAATGAGGGAACGGTCCTTCCTTGTGAGCAGCAGGAGTTAGTTGGCGGATTTCTTCCATTGACCTCTGAAATTTCTGGCTTTGTAGGGTTGTCTAAACAAGATTTTTGACTCTGCCAGGGAAACGACGTACCTGGCAGTCATCCAGGTCCCGTTCAATTGTGGTCTTCATAAAGGATACGTAGTTGTTAGCCATTGGAATGGTCAATGACATGGCCAGGATCGAAATTAAGGTGAAGGCCGTAGCCGTGTAAGTGACCAAACAGAAGACCCGATCTCGAGCCTCGTCCATCTGAAAACATGAATTAGCCTCATTTCACTTCAACCAATCCGGTTATGTGAATCAGAGCCAGTTCATTAAGAGGTCGAAGGATGCTGGAAATGAAAACGACCTTTTAAGGCATATGAGGGTGCTTATTAGAAAGAAACCAGTTACTGTGTAAGAGAACGTCTTCTCATCGTTCTAAAAGATTCCCGTTCAAGCCAGTGCTTTCTTAGAGGGACTCGATTCTTCCCCGAACGTAACTAAACCGTTTGTTGTTTCATAGAAAGCCCTGAGGATAGGGAATGTTCGAAGCTGAGGAAAACAGATTCGATCGGAACTCGGGCGACTACGGACAGGACTGAACTGAAATCACGTAGTCATGTACAAAGCTAGAGCAATGGACTGCATGTGGCATCAACGTTTCTTACCGGAAGGGAGGGTGGGG
>UZAF01018947.1:6778-25416 GCA_900617895.1 Haemonchus placei
CGACTGAGCTGTATGAAGAACTGTAGAGCTGTAATAACGAGACGAATGGTCCGCGACTGGCATGCACGGCGAATCGATTGCACGAAAGCGATACTACTGCCCTTCTCCCCTACCGTACTCCCTGCTAGACTTTTTTTTTCTTCCTGAATACATCAAATTGTACCTTATCTAATTGCGATTGACCGAAGGCCTTCAATGTCGTGTCCCTATGTCGTCTAAGAAGCACCTTTACAGTAGAAAACGTTGTTATCATGCTGAAGACCGTCAGCGCTTCTATGCAGCGCTTCCCCACGATCACCTTTTCAGACTCACCTGACCACCTTCCTATCTACCTCTTCTGTAGGAACCAGTTATCACAGAATAAGTCTTTAAATAGGCTTACCATTTTGATTATGTCTATCTTCGCATTAGTTTTTCTCTGTGAACAAAGGGCAATGACGATATAACAGGGCCCATAGAAATATCAACAAGGGCACGTCATAGGCCTTAATTCGCATTTCAACGAGAGAGAGACGAGTACTCAGAGTATTTTAGAACTTCAATAACAAAAATGAAGAGTACAATTTACGCTACTCACTCTCCTTTCCCACCAATCACATTCTGTCCCTACTGCTTGCTGTCAAGTATTAGGTTGAGTCATAAGTCCTCGGACAAAAAGATAGTGATGTCTTCTAGTGATCATAACTCGGGAAAGAGGAGACGAAAATGGACGCGCGTGGCATTGTTAGATGGAGTACGGAAAGCTCTTCAAAATACCTGCTAACGGACACACCTAACTATTTCCTTTCCTGCAACCATGCCCCATGATTTCAAGCCGTCGCAACTTCACCTCTGCAACACTATCCTATTTCTTTTTTTATCTGGCAAAGAACCCGCGGAGATCGATAGACGTATCAAGGAAGTTTACAAGAAGGGTGCTCCTGCTAGATGCACAATTTACAAGTGACACTCGAAGTTCATATCGAACGACTGTTCCATCGAAGAAGAAGACCGTCCGGGACGATGTATTGAGCTGAATTTGGACGTGCTGCAGAGCCAGGTGGAAGCCGATCCGTATCAAACTACTCGTGAACTACTCGTGAACTGGCAGTCACTCCTGGGGAGCCAGTCCACAGTTATTCGAGGATTGAAGTCAATCGGCAAGGTGCAAAAGCGCGCGGGGGGGGGGGGGGGGGGNTTTGAAGCTGTATGACATGGACCGTCGCGCCGACATGGCACTTTCTCTCCTCGCGTTCAAGCGCAGGAATGGGTCAGTGTATTCTTCAGTATGTACTTGGAAGAGCTTTTTATACTCCCCGAGTTACGATCTCTAGAGGTCATCACTATCCCATTGTCCGAGGACTTATTATTCAACCTAATACAATAAAAAGAAGGAGAGGGAGGATATGAGGTTTATCGGTACGTTGGCACGCTACTAATGAGAGTAGTACCGGTAGATAGATCTATCACCACGGAAAGAAGAGAAAACCCAGTCTCGTCTTGAAAAGAACACGAAGGCATGTAGGATAGTTTGGTAGGCTGGATCCACCGGGCGTGACTTTAGACCAAGAATTACTACCCTAAACTTCCATAGATAAGAGCGGTTTGATTTACCGGTGAAAAATGAATTGGAAAAAATTGAAATTGAATGCAGTCACCCCTCTAACTTGATGGATGGATAAATAAAAATCGGAGAAGTTTAGAGGAAGCTCCGCCCCTCGACTCTAAACCCCGCCCACTTAATGAACAATTAATATAGAAAAATAGCGATTTTAAGGGACCGCTTTTATCTATGGTCATCGATTTTGCAACAAAAATGACAATAATGAATTAGCAATAGCTTAGCAGATGGCTGGAAGCTATGGCAGTTAAGAAATCATAGCAGGATCGGCTGAATAAGTTCCCACTATAAACTAATATTTGGGAATAATGCTCAAGACGCCAGTTTTCATTTCAAGTTCACTCTTTAATGATAGTTATCGATTAAACAAACAAGGACAACAACAAACAAGTAGAACAAAAACGTGAATAAACAAAATGACTCAATCTAGCACAAGCGCAATCCCTTCGCTAAAGGCGTTAGGTATGGCCCATATCAGAAGTCTCCCTTTAGTCAAGTCGCTCCTAGGTGATCCAATGTGAATAACCTACGAGCATTTCGGGTAACTGTATGAATGTATGACTTCAGTTTTTTCCAATTTCCTAATCAGCTTTTGATATCTCATCATACTATTAGAAATCACATTTTAATGTGGTTTTGGGTAAAAGACGAAGACTGAGCAAAAAAACCATGCTATTGGCCATCAACACAAAAAGGAATTAAATTGAACAGGCTACTTGCTAAACGCCAAAGAATTACATGAAAATAAAAGAGAAATCAATAAGGGCACTGCGGCAGTTCACGCCACCGGGTAATGCTGTAACATCTTCCTGGTGCGGAAGCATCTTCGAAATGACACAGAAAATCAAAAAGAACAAAAAAGCAGGTTTAGAAGTAACATGATTGACAAGTAAGAGCGAAGTAAAACGAACGAATCAATCAGTTCTCAGCAGCAGCCTTCAATTTAGCGACGACCTCATCCGAGGAAATTCGAGATGAAGTGATGAGTAATGTCTTCGAGCGAGATTTCCCGCCCTAAACAGTTAGAGCACATTAGATAGGTCGTAGCTGTTATTTGATGTGTCAGTGATTGTGGTTACTGCTCACCTTATCTAGGACGAGCTCACTCTTCTTCAGTCCTAAAACACCTCTCATGTAACTGATGAGTTCTTCATTGGCTTCGCCTTCTCGAGGAGGGGCTGCGATCGCCACACCCACTTCATCATCGCCAACATCTGGAAAAAAGTTCTTCCATGTTGGCGGGAGTGCAAAGGACGGAAGATTACAACCCTAATCGAAATCGAATAGAGATTGATACGGTAGAATTGTTCGGTAGCAATGGCAACAGAGAGGACAGGGAGTCACTGTTTTTTCTTCCAGAACTGTGTTTGTGAGACAGTGAGACATGCTCTCGACAATCTTTCACCTTTTCGAATCTCACTAGTTCTCGCATAACTCGATGTTCATTATGAACTTCCTTGTATCTTCCTACGGATGCTATAACATCCATTGAAAGGAACGCTCGAGTGGGAATAAATACAAAAGCAACTTTGGTCAATAGAACCAGCGGCAACTTTGCAATTCATTGTGAGCCTAGCTGCGTTAAAATGGTCTTTTTCCCCTGAAGTAGATCTCCTTGAGCTGGGCGTCCGTTTCAGCCAATAATTTTCAATTGAGCTTCTTATAGCGTAGGATTTCTTACTTAACACCGTGAACGTTGTGACTTTTAACCTAGGGAATCCTACGCCATAAACGGTGAAACGTCATAACGATATGACCTGGTAGAGGACTAGTCATTGTAGTATCACGGTTATGGCTTCCAGTCCTGTTGTTCAACGCTCGATGGTATCGAAATGGGCTCAACTTCTAAGCAATCTTTCATTTCAAAAGACATGTCTCATAGTATTATGAGGGAAAGCACTCCAGTGAAATGACATATTTCTAAACTAAGCTTTCTGAAGAGAAAGACAGTGTGCTTACCTGTAACAGTACTCAATTTCGCTCCAGGCTTTGCTAATATTCGCAACATAATGTGCCCATTTTTGTCAACAGAAACGGCTCCACTTGGTTTACTCATCTAAACATTTCATCATGGGATTTTCCATACATTACTGAACTAACAATAATACAATTAAATACGACAAGACGTGTTCATAGTAGCTGCTTCCTGACGCCCATATCTGCGTCAAGACACAAGTACTATGAATGCACCTACACGGTTATTCTCGGAAATTTTATCCTTAAACTTGATCGTTTGCAACTGCATTTGAATGCAACAGCTGACACTTCGTTGTACAAAAAACATAGCTCTCTGAGGCCTGTAGTAATGGCTAAGTTTTAGGTTGCAAAATTCGTACTAGTGAATATAATTCGTATGAGTTATTTGGGAAATCGGCCCAATCTTTTGCAAACGGAAACCATCATTGAATAAGGGACAATTAGGCATTCTATAGCACGAAGCAAGTAATTGCCGAGGTGGTATTCAGTGGCTCCAAGTGGGAAAACGTAAATATGACAATGAAAAGGTAGAAATAACTGGGAAAGCCGGTTGGGAACAACGGAATAGGCAAATATCACCTAAGGGTAAAGATATCTGTCACAACTCTCACCTTGCTCAGGCCTCCAGCTTTTCTGCAAACTTCGACCACGGATTTCTTCAAATGAATGGTAGACCAAGCGAACATGCGTGGGTCTTTCCCATATGCTGCAGATATTTGACAAATAGGAACCAATTAGTGATTATTGTCTGATTACCGATAAGTAATAGGTCGTGTAAATAGAATTGGCTTTGAGACGGAACCAATGCAGCGAGCAGTCTCCAAAATCAGCTGGCTGGAAATAAATTTTTTCTCGAAGCTAATTCAGGCGCGTTAACCGTGAGTGCACATTCCACGCTATGAACGACGTGCAGCTTTTGCAAAGAGCGCAGTTTGTTTACGCTTAAAAGTTTTCCGCGTTTTTATACCCAGGAGGTCCTACTAACATTTGCGAGGTATGGCTGAATCCTTTTTTCCAATGCTTTTGGGACCTCAGAGGTTTGTTTTTTTTGCGTGGCTTCGGGTTTTTTAAGCGTTTTTAGCGCAAACGTCAGAGTTGTGGTTATTTTGTCGGTCTTTTGCCATAATCATTGTGTCGTTCATTACTTCTGATTCTAAACGTTTATCAGCGCAACTAATTTTGCTATCAGTATAATCTCCTAATAGATTTCTTTGAAACACCCGCGAAGGGAAATGTACAGCGGACGGTGGGCCAATAAGGACTTTTTTTACGACGTAGTACAATAAGGAATTTTTTGCGACATAGTTCGAGAAATTTCTTGGAAGTGATGCTGTGCCCTCAACTATAAATTCTTCAAAGTTTAATAAACCGTTGAAATCGTATCCGTGAAATTTCTACTTGTTGATTTTTTTCTCGATTTTTCTCATTCCCTGTTTCTATTGTTTGCATACACATCAATGATTTAGTCAGGGAATGCCTAGCTGGGTTTTGATGAGTTCCCAATTTAATGTTTGTCCGTGGTAGTTTCTTTACGACTCTTAACGTTCTAACAAATAAAAGGTAGTTCACAGACAATGGTGAGAAGCTTTGAGGTTTCACTGGTTTAAAAGGGTTGGACCATTTTTTTGTCGTCCTTAACTGAGATTAGCTCGCGTCAAGTAGGCGTACTTGCAAAATCGGCTGACGATTAGTGGTACTGTTGAGAACGTTCAATTGATTTCAAGGTTTCTCTACGTTGGAACTATCTGATACCTTCTTCCACTCAACGCCCCTTTTACAGTTGGTTCCTACGCCTTTTCCCGATGTTCCAGAGGTATGGGGATCGTCTTTGGGAATAAAGTCCCATTCTAAATCAGTTAAGGCGAGCTCAATTCTTTACATTTGCTTCTCAATGAAGTTGATAATTGTAGTCGAAGTAATACCTTATGCAATATAATATAACGTGCTGTAGTAGTCAAATTATTACAATTATGAATAGATATAATTAGTATAAATTTTTATGGTAATTTGTCAACGGACCGGACGGTTCAGAACCAATTGCACGCACTAGCCCTCAACTTGAACTGAAAGAAATCATTGTTATAGGCCTTGTTGAAGGTGGAAGACCTTATATTATAACCTGCCTATTCCTAGAGGCTTCCATTGGCGCCTGAAGCTCTGAGTGGAAGCCAATGATATAGGAAACTTTCCAATATTTTTCCGTCAATTTATCATCGTCCTTGTTCCCACCAGTAAAAGTTCCATGATCTGAGAAGACGAGGAAGTTGCGAGTCAGCATGTCATTCGAAACTCCCGTGATGTGTCAGTTGCGGCATCGTGATTTGCCTTACAAAAAGTGAGACCGGGTACAATGTAGCCTAATGATTAGCAGCTGATCGGCTCTAAACTATTTTTGTTGTTTAAATTCTCCCATTCCTAGAAAAAAAAGTTATGGTCGTTTGCCCGGACACTCTGACACTTGAACTCAAGTAGAATTTACTGGGAAGTAGGAGTCGACTGTAGGCGAGTTACGGTCAAGGAAGCAATGGAGTATTTCATGGCAGAAAATTGAAGAGGAAAAGTAAAGAGAATAGTGATAAAGAAGTAAGTTTTTTAGCATTGAGCAATCGACTTCTTTTCGTGATTGTTCAATTTCTGAATTTCCTATTTGACTTATACGATCCCTGGTAGGGGCAGTCCATGTGCAAGTCATTGCATTTATCCTCTCAGACGTACTGGCACCAATTAACTAACCTAAGAGAGATGAAAACTAGGTTGGCTGGTATATCGGTCATGTGTGTTAACCCCTTTCCAGTGCTTGATAGGGCCGGCTCTTGGTTTATCCTTATTGTTAGCAAGGTTGCATAGTGGTAATGGTAGATGAGGGTATATGAAAGAGGAAGTGAACAGTAGACAGTAATCCTCCACTATCTACTGTTCATCTCTGTACTTTCAAGTAATTCTCTTTGTGGAGGGCTTACTTTACAGTCGCAGAAGATTGTCAGAAAATAAAATACTGAAAACCTTCTGATAGGGTCTATTTTGTGATTGCATTCAGGAAAACTAGAATCAGTCGAGAATTCCTTTTTAATGGCTCACCAGGGGATTTTGGAAAGGATCAAAATACCGTAGTATCACTGCAAATACGATTTATACAGAACGAACGTATACACACTGGAATGCTGTTCCATAGTAGTAGTGTCGTTCTGATTGTGTACGTATTACCTACCAGTAAGCATTTGTTTGCATCTTTAGCGTTCAGCACTTATCAGAGCACACATTTTTTCTTCTGATAAGATATCTTCTTTATAATCACCCTTGTACGGCCTCGTTCCCGCATACTCATTCAGCCTATAGTCGAATCGTTCTCTTCATTTCGAACCACTCAAATCACTTATTCAGGTCTTTTCTGTTTCAGCTCTCTGGTGTTTTCTTGTCTTCCATCTTCCAGAGCTTGCCAAACCCTATCCCTTTGAAGTTCAATCAGTTAGGGCAGGGCAGGAGAACGTAACTTTCCTCCGTCCTGGACTAGCCTGTTGTTCCTCCGTCCTGGACTAGCCGGATGGTCTTATGTTGGAACTGAGAAGGCCATTACAATAGTAGTCACTTGGGCTTGTTTATGTTGTAGTTTAGATCAAATTCGAATTGAAGTGCATCTGCATTCCTGCATGTACGTCGAGTACGTGGCGCATCTGAACGGCATCAACCGCTACTGATCGTTTTCTTCATTTCACATGTGTATGGACGAGTTTTAGAATAATTGTTGAGAAGTAAAGGCGTGGTCCGTGGATGACAACCAGTTTGGCAAGTATCCTCATTTTTTCAGCAACTGTTCGTTCATTGCTTGACAACAATGAGGCAAACAGATGCTGATAAAGTCGCTATGGGCAAGTTGCGAAATGAACTTGTACTTTGACCCCATCGGTTCGATCGTATAAAGGTCTGCCGTTGTCCTGTGAAACCGCACTCAGGGCGGCTATGCACTTCTACCGCAAGTAATTCATTCCGAATTATGGACATACATGTCTATGTTCTCTAAAGAGCAGTCTCTTCTTCCCAATCAAGATTCTTCGCAAAAGTGGGTGGCGTGTTTTCGGCTGCTATCTGTTCGATATTGATCTGGGTGGGTGTTCGCGAATGTTCCTCCACCCAACCGGTCAATGTGGGGCCTAATTTCTTAAGTCTTTCAACATTGATTGGTTTCATTTGCTTTGCTTAACTTGTTCCCCTTTTAGGAAACTTTAAAACATCTTTTTCTCTTCCGACATTACATCATTGTCATTTGCCTTTTTCCCCATTCGCATGTCATTGTTATCTCAACGAAGTTCGGGTGCCGGCGCTTATCTATCGTTTAAGCTGTTCTATTTGATTAACTCTATCAGTTATTTCTTCCCGAGACTTCTTATTTCAGAAGTCTACTCAACTTCCACCCACCATGGAGAATGGCCAGAACTTACCGCAGGACAACTCTCAGAAGCCTGCAATTGATTATTCCGAGTATTACAAATATCTCCTAGAAAATCCTTGGGTTCAGCAGGTATGCTATCATCCAAACTTCTTCTGTTTTTTGATCCTCACATAATTCATTGCTGTACCAGGGTTACTTGGAATCAGTCTGTCCGTGGTTTAAAAAATCCCTTGGGTGAGATCTTGTCCTGAATGAAGCTCTTTTAAAGAGAACTGCTCGGCAGGAGCTCGAGTTTCCTGAAAGGCGGAGCATGGAAAGCCTTCTAGCACCAGACTCTCCAGAATCCCTGTTGCATGATAGTTTAATTTGAGTCGCATCCGGAGCACCTGCTAGTTGAGCGTGCGGCGACGACGCAGCAATTCCAGAAGTAGTAAGTAAAACTTGATTGGGCTACTTGAAGAGAAGATGGTTTTTCAAATTTTGCATAGTTATGAACATATGAAGATGGTATGCATGTGCACTTTTCAACTATACTCGCAGGTGAGAGGGTCGTAAATGAGTGAGATGCGGTAAATTAATAGCAACCTGCACAACGTCTTTCAGCACAAAACGGTTAGAACTATTGAGTAATGCTGTAAGCGGTTCTTCCAAACCGTAGACGCGCAGGCAAGACGAATTTTTCTTGATCAGTGTACTTTATGTGGAACAATTATACAAAAAGTAATGAGCCAAGCAAACATATCCGCACGGTTGCGTCGCGTTTGTGGAGCAGAAGAGACTTCAGGCGAATGCACTTACACAGCCCCCTTATTTTAGGCTTGTTGACAACCGCTGCACTTTCTTGGAACAACTCTGCACTTAAGCCAATAAATTTAACTAAATGAATTTGAAATTTATGTTTTTGTGTTGTCAGGCAATCGCTACTTACGACTGGACAAAGCACAGTTCAAAACTTCTGGAATCGACCTTGGATCGTGTAGAGGCTGGTGTAGCTGTAGCTGCACAAACTGCTACTCAGAAGGCATGCGACGCTCATCAGAACTACTACGTACGTCCAAAGGAAGCTGTAACTTCGGCGTATAATGCTGGTAAGAATTGTATTCGTTTGCTAGTCAAGGGTTGTTGATTCCGTAAAATCTGTCATGTAGTTTGCGGCACGGTTTTCGACCGCTAGTTTCATCAGTGTTAGACACGCTGACAAAAGTGAAGCCTCCGAAAAACTGACAGAAATGAGATTTGTTTACGGAATATTTTTTGGGAATATTGTTGGCAGCGAAGAATATGTGCAGATCTTATCGACAGCGCAGGTTGTCGTTCATGTTTTTAGGTTGTTTTTGTACTTTTACACCGTGATTTCAATATTCTTGTCTGTCTGCGCCTTGCCCCCTCCAACACACTGTGGTGCAGTCGACGACAGTAGGGTGACGTAGGTGTGGGTCGAACATCTTTGAATCAGAGAACGAATTTGACTTGCAATAGGGGCGAGCGATTCTTTGGGAAATAAGTATCACGGGTATTTCACCGTAATAGTCGACATGAAAACCTTGCACTGTAACCTGGCAATACGCAAATCCAAAATCTTGAACACGACTGCGCTTTGGTCGACAAACAAAATCAGCCTTATAGCTCTGGTTACTTATGCATACAAGACATATAATGAAGTCCCATTAAAATGGAAGGCTTCAATCCTACCATGTTCAAGCGTACTTTTATAGGAGTCGAAAAAACTATGTCAGCTGTAGAGACGTCGAAGAATGTCGCAATCCAAGGTGGTACTTTTGGTCTGGGAGCAGCTGTCGTAGCGACACAGGTGAGCGAAGTGTTCTTTTTTACACTCATGTTGACGAACCGAGTTCTGGACTTCGCGCTTTTGCCGTGAGTGCGATATGCGGGCAGAATAGTCATTCTTGCCAATCGCAGCCTAAAAGTAGGTAATACTTTGCTTTCCTCAGGTCATCTTCGGTTGTGGGTGTAGCTTAACCAAATCGAGAAGGAAGGCTCGAACTCAATTTCGGAGATGACAAGTTAGAAATAAAAGAAAAAACCGGGACTTTGAATTATTCAATTCAGAGCTCTGTAGAATTGCGGGCCATGGGTCGGTAAAATTTCTACAACGACTGTGAAGAAGGTCGTGGGCCCTTCACGGAATGGACTTATTTGTACACATTGAAAGGTTGATAGTAGATTTACTGAGTTATATGTCTCAGAATTGGAAAAAGTACGGCACGACTACCTACATAAATGTAGACTATTGCAGTAGCCGCAATACCTATTTAAGCGAGGGTTCCTATTTCATGAAAGCTCGAGATGTGCTAGCGAGTAGATGCGTTTTTTTATTTCAGTTGGGATTGGCTTTGTCCACCGGTGGTGCATTACTGATCCTTGACACGCTTGGAGGTGCAAAGAACGCAGGTCAGCAGTTGCTTACATCGGTACGCGATGCCGAGAAAGTGGTGGAGGAAAAGATCTGGAATGCGGTCGCCGAAGGCCAGCGTGTGGCTCAGGTTGGTCATCAATCCTATTTGTGTGATGACTAGATTTCAAGACAGCTGATTATGATGCCGACAGCCGTAGCGAAGAATAGCAAAGAACGTGTACAAAATCCCTGTGAATCCCATACGATTGAATTTTGATTTTTTGATTTTCTCTATATTTTAAACGACCACTAGTCGTAAAAGTTGTCATATAGTACGTATTAGTTGTGCAGTAGTAGTAACAAGTGATATTTAAGGAAAAATCTGGGTTTGAACCAAAGTTTCATTCTTTGCGAGAACAGAACAGTAGACAGCAGTAGTCCATTTGAGTCTTCTTAAACGGGCATTACATCCATGAATGAAATCGATATGAAATTGTGAGTTCAATCAATTGCGTTCGGTGATTGATGAAAAACCAGTTTCAGATTCCTCTAGATAAGATTGCTGAGAGTACGAACGCTTTTCTGGATGTAATCGGTGTGTTGGTGGAACGATCACTTGGTATTCCTGTTGAAGAACATCCGGAAGGCTCAGTAAAGGAGCGTGTCACCGTATTGTCTCGAAAAATTGTTGAGGCACTCAATAATAAGGTGGGTACGCCAGTTGTTGTTCGAGTATGGCAGAGCGAAGTGACTATGACCAGTCAGTTACTTTATAGCTTCCTCATTGTTTAAAAAAAATCCTCATTGTTTGAAGAAAAAAACAGCCTTAACAACACCCCGAAGATCTGAAGCGTTACAATGTAATGATTACAGGCACATACACAAGTGATCGACCCGGTTACTATTCAACTTCGCAATCTTCTAGATACCTTGAGCAAAAACTTCCTACTTGTAAGTTTTTCGTAACTGTGCTCTAACTGTGTTTTTCGGTTTGTCAGTTTTGTCATCCACAGGCTGATCTCATTCGTGCAAAAAAAGAATGGGCTTTGGAAAAAGTCGGGGAGCTGTCGACATCCGTCTCAGAACTGAAAACACGGATAGAGAACGAAGCCAAACAGTACAGCACGAAACCTGAAGAACTGCTGATGAAAAGCATCCGCACCACTTCAGCTCAATTGAGGGATAATTTACAGGCACTCAAGGATAAGCAGGTGAGTGGAGCTGATCGTTTTACGTTCAGAAACAGCTTATTTCCGCTCCTCACGCGACAATTTCGCTAGGGAATTACGTATTTGTGGATGCCTTCTTGAAATTCGTAGGTGGGAGTTAAATCACCTGAAAGAAAGCGCAGAGGTATTGAACTTTTTTCTGCGACCTCATGCCCGACTCTGTGTTTTGCTGCTTTCACCTCTCGGGTTAAAGTTCTCGTTATTTTAAGGTGTTTGGTGATGGTACTCGAGTGGACTCAGCCATTGTCTACCTGCAAGACCTCGATAAAAACTTGGCCGAATCGAATGACATTTACCAAGTTAGAGATGAGGTTGGTTCACTTTTTGATGTGTTTCCGTTTAATACGCCGCAGGTCGTTAAGCAAACGTAGGTAATTCACACACACACCCATACCACGTGTTCTCAAGAGCGCCCTAATGTTACGGGCTGCCAGGAAGTGACTCAATTGGTGGGCAATCCAAAGGCCTAGACACTTATGAAGCTCGGGTTACGTAGAAGTTTATTATTCAATGATACTTGATTGAAGCCGTTAAAAAGTCACCTGGATTTTTCCCGGATAGAAGAACAAGTTGTTATCGAAACAATGTTATTACCAATCAACATTAACCAGTAACAAAAGCGAGCATTAACTAATGCCTTACGCAGGGGATGAAGGCAAATAAGCGTAGATACATAGGTAAGGCCTAGTTCCGCCGGCCACGTTTTTTCCCACTGTAGGCTTTTATATGAATATGATCCACACATGCTTTCTTGCAGTACAAGTCTTTTGAGATTTTCTTCCATCTGCAGCATTACGATAAAGTAAAGCCTTTACTCGTCAAGTAGATACTTGCCGCAACGCTGCGTTGCTTAAATAGGCGTCAATGGCGGGATCTGTGATGTGATGGGCCGCTTTTATGAAGAAGTCAGTGAAGTCGTGTGGATGAGGTTGTCGCGAAGGTGGCAGGAGGTCAGTAGAAGCTGGCCAGATATGTAACCAAAAGAGAAACAAGAATATTGTGCCCCTTGGAGGTCTGGATTATTTGGTATGCGAATAAATTTACCGCTACCGCACCACTGACAAATCGATTAAATTTCATTCAGTCGTATATTTCTAGAGGGTTAATTTGGTAAATTGTTCTCACTTGCAAAAAGTGCTGTATGATTTGTTCTACAGGTGTTGGCAGAGGCTCGTCAGCGCCTTTCTGAAGTTACAGCATGGACGAGCAGCCTCTTGGCTCGTGAAAGGCAACAGTAGTGATCTAAACAAATTCTGTTGATGTGCCTTGTATCTTAAAAACCACCGGTTTTGTTTTAATCAATTTTAGTTTTGTTTGATCACCAACCCTATTTATCAGTATTGAAGTTTGGTGGTTCCTTAGTCTGACTGCCCATTGCTTCATTCGAATCAACTTGTTTTACTCGATGTTATTTCCTATGTTATTCCACCCACTGCATAAATACCTCTTTTATATTTTATATTTACATAGGATACTCCTGTCACGTTTACAGTTTTATGCTTCTCAGAGTCCATTATAATCTCAATCTCCAATTTGGTGATTGTTATTTTTAGAAGAAGAATAATTGCTTAAAATGAGGCAAGGTGTATATATTTGCTGTTGATGCAGCTTTTGGTATCGAATATTTCATTACTGCAGTGTGAGAGACTCACGTTTTGAGGAAAAGAGCCGGTATCGCACTCATAGGAGTGGTTTTGGGAGTTGCGTTACATAGTGATACCGTTGAAGAAAAGGAATCGAAGAGACAGTATGCTTCTCGAGAGAGATTTCCGTCTGCTTAATCAGGTAAGCGAACGTTTTCCTTTCAATGGAGTGTGACTGTGAAGACCCACTTTCATCGCGTTCATGGCCATCTGCCAAGAATGGTACAGTGACAAAGTACGCCATGCCCTACAGTCGGTCTGTCCAAATTAAGTTCATCGCGCGCGGCGCGGACACATTTCCATAGTTGCATCTAAACAATAAAGGGTAATTACAGCTCCGTTTTGCGACGGCTTAATTACTAGGCGCTGAAGAGGCGGCATTGGCTGTCCATAACCACTACGCCCAGGCGAAAGATTTACATAGGATTTTGAGCGCCAGATCTCTTCGTAGTATGTCTCAAGCGTTTAATTGATTTTTGTTCACAGCTTCTTTCTTTGGTAAGCTCAGCAATGGACGAGCATGAGTTGTGCTATCGGAAGTATTAAATCCTCAGAAACAGGAATTCTCGGCTGCGTTCATACCCAAAGAAGGAAAACTGATGGTGGGCACCGGGTGACATTTGTCAGCGGTAATTTCCTACCGCTCTCAAACGTCTCCCACTGCCAGCCATCCATCAGTTTTCCGTTTTTGGGTATGAACTTTATCATTACTGCAAGTCTAATCTTGCCAATTGTTTGGAGGGCAAACACTTTGAAAACCGAACCTAAGATACGAAAGTTTTTGTTTTTCTCATGTGACTTGGTTGTTGTCTTGTTTTTCAAACTGTACACCGTTCTTCCTTTATAGAAATATTTAGGAGATCTGACTTCATAGGAATTAGCGTAGTTGGGACACGAGGCATACAGAACTGAATTTTTTTCTGTATAGGAGCAGCGTTTTTCGCAAAAAATTTTCCATATTGACTAGTAACACAAGTATGAACGGCCTGCATCGAACGAAAAACTTTTAATCAAACCGAGTGCAGATCCAGATGCTCGATTTATGACCAATTTCTCGATTTTATAATACTTTACGGTGGTTTTTTTTTTCGAAGAATAACATGCCACACTGAATTTCCGCTGCCCTCCCTCCCCTCCCCCCACCACATTTTTACCTATTATTTCCTAAAATGAATGACAACTATGTGGGTAGGAACTCTTTGTTCACGCCAGATTCTTTAGGGTGCCGCTTAAGAAGTACTAGAGTTCCATGTGGCACCGCTGCGTTATATGTGATCTTGAACTGTGGGTCCATTCTCGTCTGTACCAGCCGAGCCTCCCTCTTCCGACTGCCGGTTGACGAAGATCTTTTACGGTATATCGGCTTCCTCTAACTCCGATTCTTCGGCGTTTCACTTATGAAAGTCGAGGTGAGTACATCTTGATTAAGGGCTGATTGCCAATATAAAAAATTCATTGACACCGATTATTTCAAGTTGGTTATCTTGCCCCTATATTTTTTTTAGATTAGGCTATGTGCAGTTTTCGAAGGAGATTACGATTCTACTTTAGAAAATGCTCCTTGAGGCGTTGCAGGTAGCTCAAAACTGCTCCCGATGGTATTGCTAAAGACAAATCGTGGATCAGAAGTCCCATGGAAAACGTAAGAAATGGACGACCCTCGAAAGATTGATTCGATCAAAGTGCCTTGATTTTTGGGAATGTCGAAAATATCGCTATTACGATTCCTCGTCCTCATTAATTCACAGGTGCTGTTTTGCTCTTATGTTTGGTTCATCTTATTGATCGCTTGAAAACTTTTCTACTTTGAAAATATAATTGAAAACGGCTTTTTGTAGTCACGTATGGAGTAGATGAGGTATAGTGTGTCAGAGAAGAAAAATCCTTCAAAAACCTCTTCTGAAACCCTAAACATTGGACCCTCCTAAAATCAGCATTTATTCGGTGTTTTACAAATATATTTCAGAATCAAAAAAGAAAGTCCAAGCATACTCGGCCTGGTTGTAATGCAACACACCCAGATGACCGCCCCACCCCTTCACCTTTGCTCCCATCCCGAATGTTTTTGCATGCGTTGCATATGTGGTGGTATTATAATGATTGTATGCGGATAAGGTCGTGTCGTAGAGTGACAAACGTGATCCGTGAAGTTCTACAGCCATTGCACTTCATGATAACTTATCTCAAGTTCTCATAGTTCTCAAAGAGTTTTCGTCCCTGTTGTTTGGACTATTTCGCCGCTATGAATGCCGTTCCGGCAGCTTCGCTACTAATATTTACTTGCAAGAAAAGTTTAAAATAGATCATCTCTATAGATAAGCCATCTACCCTAAGCGGCTTGACACGCAGCAAGGCTTATCGCTTATGGTGTCCTTGAAGATTAAAAGTTGGTACTCTGGCTACTCTCTTGTCATTACATTTCAACACAGCACTTGTTCTACCTCATGCTGTTTTCGTGTGTACTACGCCATTTTCATTCATTTCCTTTTTCATTCATTTTTTTACATTTACAGAAACCTCTTTTGGATATTTTGCATTTTTCTTACGTTTTTTCGTCCATAAGTGTTTTCCTTATGAAAAAGCGTTTCGTACTCGCCACATTATGAAATTTCTTTCATTTACTGAAAGTTTCATTCTTCTGTTTATAATTCCCTTCATTTTTTTCCTTCATTTCTACTGATCGTTCTTCGAACATGTGGCGGATTGAACCGGTCATGACCATGCCGTTCACGTGAAATAGCTGTGATTTGCACCTTTACCTGCTTATTGACGAGGCCATTGAAAGTAATTGTTGTAAATAACTTCATAATTGTGAGAAATGATCTAGCAGAGTTGAGTAAACAATTGATAAACTGGGAGCACAGAGTATAAATTAAAGGCTTACCAGATAAATAGGGGTTTTGGAATCATTGCCGTTTACCAGTTAATTTATGTAGCGCGGAGCAACGGCGAGTGACAGCACTTTCCGGTTCAATCAGTCATTTTTTGGGATGGTTTTTGATTCAATTTCTGCGAAGCTGTTTACAGTAGACAGTTAAGTAAGTAGTAGCACGCCTGCGTAGATGATGTAGGTATAACCGTATACAAGATAAAGTGTTGATAAGCCCCGTAAAATAGGCGAGGCGCTTGCAAAGAGATCACAGAATAATCGCATATAGTGAGTATATAAAGTTTACTGCAATAATAAACCTCACTTTAGAATGCGCCCTCATAATAGACTTGCATCCAAAATTGTAGCAATATTGGCATGCGTATTTGGTATATGCACTATATGCGGTGCCCAATTGTTACCCCAACTAGTCTGGTACCTGTTTGTCACACTACAATGGGGAGGAACGAGGTTGGGGAGAACTATCAATTGCTCTGAAAAAAAAAGCCTCTTTACTTCAACCTACCTCCACCCTCAAGACACCTGCGATGAAGTAATAAACAGAAAGTGAGACACTTTATGAAAGTTGAAGTTGAGAGTTCTTCTCGAAGGCCTGAGATGAATTGGTCTATCTTGGCATTTGTTTCCAAATTCTTTTTAGAGCATCTCCGTTGAAAACACCATTTTAAAAACCTTTTCTAGTCTGGTGTCTGTTCGGTGTTTAATATACTGGGAATTTCCAGTTTCATCGACAGTTTTTTTCTTCTTAATTTGCAGTCTACTCATTCATGTATAATATTTCCCATAATTGCAGTGATAGTCTCATTGTTTTTTCCAGTAGTGAAGTTGACGTTCGGTCCCGTTGGACTGACCGATAGGACATGGTAGTGCCGTATGCCTTCGGTTCTGGTTTCTGATTTCACTGAACAGACGCCCCAGTAGATCTGTTGATCGATGATATACATGCGAAGATACCCAAACATATCGTTCTTCCTTTTCATTTCGTTTCTGTCATTCATCATTCCGCTATTGCTACTTTAGAACCACTTTCTGAGGTATTATCTATCACAGAGAGTAAGGTTGAAGGAGTTGTCACGTACCAGGCTTCTGCTTAAAAGTAATCGAGTTAAATCTACGTCGACAGAGAATTTACAACTTAAAAACACGTGCGACGGCTCGTTCTTATCCTACCACTTAGTAGTCGGTTGGTGAATGCGAACGGGTTCAGTAGTTCGAGTCCAACTCACGTCATGACCACTACCGTTACAGTAGTCCGAGTCACTAGTATCATAGAGATTCGTGCGTCCTTCGCTATGTTGAATATTCTCTCAGTAATTTGAGTATCCTTTTATATGAAGAGTTTTGCCATAGATGTAACAGCATCTGCGATACCACACCGAACAACTCGGACAGTTGTGGGCGGAGCGGAGGCCCCCGCCGAGTATGAGACCATTGCGGACCAGGCCCATCAGAAAAGGACAAAAATCTTGAGCAACACTTTGTGAAAAATTGAGTTTGAAGGAAGTAATGTAGCTTGAATGGGAAGAACAGACAAAATGCGGGCTGTTCTGAAATGCTCGGATCACGACCCACCGCATGGTTTACGTTAATTAGTACTCAATTCACTCTCGAAGCACTCAACGTCAGTATGCGCTCAGAAGCGCTACTGGTTAATAGCTTTCTTCTGTGATCTCCCCAGGACAAATTTAGTTCTCAAGGTCAACGGCTAGGAGATTGATGGGAGATGAGGATAGAGCAATAACTTGACGGTGTAACAGCTTCGCATCATTTTTATCCATCCTTTACACTGTTCATGTCTACAAAAAACACCCATCCGTGAACGTTGGGAGGCATTTGGCTGATTAGTACAGCCTCTAACGACATTCTTCTTCGACTTTCCGTAGCAGAGCTGCTTTTCTAACTTCTAATCTATCAATTTCTTTCCGGTCCATAGTTTTCACATCGTTGAACTCATACATTGCTTCTAAAGAAATCCACCGGTTCATATAGATCTTGCTGCAGAAATACATCGGCTACTTAGGTGGAAATGTTTAGCAGCTGCAAGTAACATTACAATCAGACTTTCTCGTTTCGGAGGTTTACTCTTTCAGTTCCTCATTACACAGGTCTCAACGAGCGGTTATCGCTATCTCATCGCTGTTTAATACTACCTCATAGCTGTCTTGATTCGATTCTTTTTTGACCATTTTATATGCTCGTAACTCCCTTGTAATGTACGTGTTGAAATGCACTCAGAGTAGTAAAATAAATGAGTTATGTTAAAAAATAAGTAGATTGCTAATGAATAAACAAGTAAACAAATGACCGCTAGTACAGCATATTACTGTTTCGTTGCCTCTTCATGCTCATGGCTTACATATATGAAATTCTTCAACAAGGCTTGTATGAGTCCTTTGGTCACCTTTTCTTTACATGATTCAACTATATAGTGCTATTATTTTTATAATGCTACAGTAGCGCTCAAAAGTCTTCGGTGAAATGCTTTGACGCTCTTTCCTTCATAGCTTTTTTGTTAGTGGACCAAATCGCGCGAAATTTGGTTATGTTTAACTAGAG